>JALBCR010001051.1:0-152500 GCA_030710515.1 Abscondita cerata
TCAAAATTCTATGTATGTTCGTCTGGACAGATTTTGTGTTTTATATACATGTATATTTATTATTCATCTTACATATTAATTTATTTACTTTGTGACGTCTTCAACTCATTGTTGTGGTGTCCGTATCTTTATGTGACGGACCATCTTCTGTTTAAAAGGCCTGATGATGTGTGCACTTTTAGCACACAAACGTTGCCGGAATAAACATTTAAATGGTTTATAGTGCACTCCTCAAGAAGTCCAATTACCAACCATTCAAGATAACTGTCTTTGATTGAAACAGGACCGTTTGCATTGAAATTACTTCGTCTTTGGACTAATTTGATTAAATTTTGTTCTTCTTAGTAATCAACCAGAATAATTCTAGTCAAATCTACTAAAATTAATCCGACTCTCGCTAATTTGTACCAACGTTAGTATATACTTACTTTTTTTCATCTAAAACCATGGCAATAATTACTTAATTTTTCAAATATTTTTTCAAGAATATTGCAAAAAATCTCTCAAAATTGGTCTAGTTAATGCCAATTTCAGTTAATTCTATAGAATATCACTAAGGGCAAATTACAGTTAGTATGGCGTACCTATCAAGTCAAATTTCTGTTTTTTTTTTAGAATTTTTTTTCAATTACTCCAACTTAGATTTTACCAAATTTAGGCAAATTAAAGAGTAGGAATCACATTTTCAGTTTTAAGGCAAATCAAAGTGTACATTTAGAAATGAAGTATGTTTTAATATGTAATAAGTTAATAAGATTGTTTTATTAATTGGTGTGTCCAGGCATGCAGATGCGACGAAATGGTAAAATGAAAACTAATGAGACATAGAAGACATGTGAAATTTAATTCACATAAAATTCATGACAGTAATGCAAAAAATGTTCAATCTTTACAATTATTGAAAAAATTTTAAAAAATCTATCAAAATTACGCTTTATTGAGATTGCAGAAAAAAGATTATTTTAATATTTTTAAATAAAATTGATGTGGAAGTCTAATGAGAATTCACACCATTTAAGGTACATAGAAGAAAATTGCAACTTTTTTAAAATTGAGCAACTCTGAAGAATGTACTAAATAAAGACTGTTTAGGTGCAATTTAGCCATCCTGCTGATTGATGGTGGAGAAAATTTGAAGTTTTAAAAAAAGCGTGAGGGTGCGAGATCCACTGCGGTGACCAACTAGCTATAGAAGAATCCTTCAGGAATAAAATTAATACCGCCAAGAAAATATTATACATAAGTCAAAATATTTACAAACATTAACATTTAACATTAATTTAAGTGATAAATAAAATAGTTGTTTATATTTAGTGACCTATTTATAACAGCGTCAATTGACCGTTGAAGTTTGATTTCTAGTAAGATTTACGTTGATTGTTTGTAGGTGATTTTTGTATTTAAGAATTAAATTATGTGATTATCAGTGAATGGATTGGTTTATATTGCTATAAGAACGTTTCCTCCGGACGGCGGAAAGTGAAAAGTAAAAACTCGGCGGACCCAACTACTCAATCAAAAATGTTAAATTTTTGGATGTTTGAAAAACATAGTTTATTTTACTGTAAATTAAGTTCGTATACAGATACAATAACTACTCATATTCTTATTTTATTTTGCGTTTATTGCAAAACTACAATTTAATGTCGATAAATAAATAACATCATTACATAATAATTGATATTTTAATTGCGGCAACGTGTTATGTACACATAAAAAAATTTAAATTTATAACGTTTGAAATATTTTGTAATAATACTCTTGCATTGTTAACTTAAAGTTAAAGCCGTTTATAATAAATTACGACACAATCGAATACCGTAGGAGTCTGGAACATGAGTTAATACATTAAAGTACTCGCAAATTCATAGATTACTCGCCATTTGTGGTTTTGGATAAGTTATAAGGGGATTATTAAGTTATACTGGAAAATATATCTACTGGATTTACCTCATAAATATTTCGAGAACCTTTTGTATCGTTATGGACAATTCAGGCGTAGCGTATAATTTTAAAGGACACCATTCGTTATTAAAATGTAACCGACAAGTGTAAAAAAATGTCATACATCTTCCGGTTTCTGAAAGTTTGACTATTATTTATCTAAACACGTATCTATTTTTGCATCTGCTTATGACATATTTAATGCATATTTATTGAGTAATATATGCGTATTCATAAGAAGGCGTATACTAACAAAAAGCAATATGTTTATCGAGGAAAATTGTTACTTTGTTCATCATTAACATTAGCATATTAGGCTACAAAATAACAATTAAAAAATTAAATAAGGAAAGTTTAGAGGTGTTGAATCGAAGATGTTACGACATGCAGCTGTACGCGGACATAGTAATAAAATAAAACAGATAAAACTTTAATTAAATTAAGGTCATTGTTCTTCATGAGATTCGTTAAATTTTTAAAAATATAAACCAGTGCATCTGTACATCAGGTATGCATTAAACTTCAATAACTACTTTAAATATATAACTAAAAGTCACTAGTGGTAATTTATTTCGTGTCTAGATCTATTTAATCGTTAGTCTTTCAAATACTGGTTTTTAAGGTTGAAAAACACCCTTTTAGTAACGATAGGTTAAAATTTATAAAACAAGACATCAGTATAAAATAATTGGTTTAATAAAGCATGTCATTTACGTTTTTAATTTTACTTTTCTACTGTTCTTATTTAAACTACAGGTGATCATTTTTGATGTCACATATGTTTATTTACTAGGGCACCTGCCATATATATTCATCTAATTTTCTTACCCCACGCATTTTGGTTTTTTGTCACTCTTTAGATTTTGTCAATTTGTCGGTATAATAATACAATTTCAACCTGGAAGTTATCAAATAATTTATCGTTCGATCAATTTCCTGCTGTTTTAATTTAATTATAGACAAAGCAATTTGGATTAATTTTCTTAGAAGAAGCTTTTCCTAATTGGCGAAAAAAAATTGTTTTCAGAATCTGCGTATTAAAGAAGCTGCAGGTACAACCTTACCTAATAATTATAGTTATTTCACAGGCAGTATTACAATTAGACAAGTGATCGTACAAATAAATCCTAGAAGATTTGCCAGTGGATAAACGGAATTGCGTGCTACTTGCCGATAATTATGACGATTTCTCAATTGCGAACCCTCGAGCAATAAGCACCGAACGTTATATAACATTTTTACAAATTAAATTATACCTTTACCGCAGGAAATAACGTATTGGTTATGAAACACTGAGAACGTTATTGAAAAACCCATTGCTAACCCGCAAAATGGCAGATGGTTAAATTTTTCTTTTGTGTTATTTGAGAATTGTTTGTCGAGTATTGTTACTAAACTCATGTTTTTAAACGTGTGCTTGCATCCTATTCCTAACTTATTGAAGAAGACAACGATACATAGATCTTATTGTGGATGTAAGTTTCTTATGTAGACTATTCTACTTTTGTAGAACGTTGTATGTTATTAGCGTTTCACATTGATAGCGAAGATACAAGTTGTAATTATCTTTGATTGCAAAATTACTACGGCATTATAACCATTATATAATTGATTTCTGTATCTTATGAGTTAAAATTTGTGACATAGAATATTAAAAAATAAGATAAATTTAGGTTTTTTTTAAGTAACGTTACAACAAATTAGCGATATTACATGGTCATATTTGTTTATACAATATAGTCTCAAAAATCTTGGCAAAGTTTGAAATCAAAGAAATAGGACAATAGTTTGTTACATCATTTCGTGAACCAGACTTAAATATAGGTGTTACTCTTGAGCGTTTCCACTCATCCGGGAATTTTCTCTGGCAGATAATCTTGTTGAAAATCATTGTCAATGGTTTCACCAAGAATTCAGCACTATCTTACATTAAAAGTGATATTTTAAAATCAGGGGTACATAATTATTACATCCCTTATTATCGACGATGAAGTATAACAATTTGCGATTTTTTCTCTTTCGGAGCATATTACTGCAAGAGTTTTTGGGTACAAAATTTAGACATAATGCCAAAACATAGCGTATCGATAGTAGAATATAATCATATTTTAAAATTAGGGGTACATAATTATTACATTCTTTATTATCGACAATGAAGTATAACAAATTACGATTTTTTCTCTTTTGGCGCATATTACTGCAAGAGTTTTTGGTACAAAATTCAGACATAGTGCCAAAAGAAGCTTATCGATAGTAGAACATGATGACACCCTGAAATCAGAGTTACATAACTTTTACATTCCTTATTACCGATAATGTGGTATAAGAAATCGCAGTTTTCCTGTTTCGGATCATATTACTACAAGAGTTTTTTCGGTAAAATCAGACATTGTGCCAAAAGATAACTTATCGATAGCAAAATATGATAACACCTTGAAATCAGGGGCACTTAATTTTTACATCCCTTATTACCGACAATGAACTATAACAAATTGCGATTTTTCCTCTTTCGGAGCATGTTACTACAAGAGTTTTTTGGTACAAAGTTTAGACATAGTGCCAAAAGATATTTTATAAATAGTAAAACATGATGACATTTTGAAATCAGGGGTACATAACTTTTACATCCCTTATTACCGACAATAAAGTATAACAAATCGCAAATTTTTCTTTTTCGGAGCATATTACTGCAAGAGTTTTTTGGGTACAAAATTTAGACATAGTTCCAAAAGATAGCTTATCGATTGTAGAACATGATGACATCTTGAAATCAGAGGTACATAATTTTACATCTTTTATTACCGACAATGAAGTATAACAAATCGCAATTTTACCTTTCGGAGCTTATTACTGAAAAAGTTTTCGCGGTACAAAATCCACTTAAAGTGCCAGGAGATAACTTTTTAATAGTAAAATATGATAACAGTTTGAAATCAAGGGTACATAATTTTTATAAAAATACATTTTAGAAAATTTTTTTCGTACGTAATTGTCTCATCCTTCATTTTTGACTGTAAATAACTACCCTCACAAATTTTAATATTTTTAGTTTATTTCGTTTCTGCAAAAATAAGTAGACAAAATTTTCTTTGTCAGAAATTTCATCCTTCTCCTTCCCTCTTGTTGCCCGTTTTGCCCCTACCTATCTTATTCCCTTCAGCATTATTGCTCACCTCATTTCTTCTCATCACTGTATATTTACTGCTTAGTGTCGTTAGATCATATCGTATGTATATCACTCGACGCTTAGAATCGATAAAGTCTTCATTCCCCATATCTTCTTAGGGGAACACCTTACCTACCAGGACGTGTCACATTTTCTATAACACAAAAATCACATAATTCCAGCCCTTGAGTTTTAAAATTGTATGTATATCATTACACGATTAGAATCGATAAAGTTTTCATTCCCCATACCTTTGTAGTGGATGACCTTACCGTACCAAGTCTTGTCTCATCTCTTAGCACATAAAAAGTACATAATTCCTGTACTTTTCTTTTTGCAATTGGACCACCCTTTCAATAATTTTTGTTTTGGGGGGTGTAGCTTTTACGCAAGCCACACCCCTCACATTTTGACTTTCAAAAAATATGACTAATTTTGGAGTTCAAAATTTTTAAAGTCGGTACAAAATTAGCACATAAAAGGTACATACCTAGCCCTTTGTTTCAATATTGGTGATATGGGGGTGCATCTTACAGATCTAAATTTGACCTACTCCTATATGTATGATCACCCAAATTTATACAAATAGAAACACGATACAAATCGACAATGAAGAAATTGAGACCGTCGTGATCTCAGAATGATGCAGTCTTTAATCTTTGGTATGTTATGCTTAATTCCATTGGTTACATATATTATTGTTGTTTTGCTTGTTTCTCTTGTTTTTGTAAGTCACGTTTTATTTGGGTTTTGTATGAGACTTTGTAATATATTGAAATGTGGTGCTACAATTTAGTGAACACTTTGTTATAATTCATCCTATAAAAACTAACTTAATTTTCAGAAAACAAATAAAATATCATTTCATTTGAATTGCTATCGTCCGGGCATACCTTTTCTAACCTATAGGTATTTACTTTTGTTAATGTAATTTTAATGCAAATCTTTGTTTTTATTTTTTCTTTTTAATTCGTAACTTTATAATTACAACGAACTTGGTAGCAAGATAAAAAGTTGTTAAGTGTTCCATTTTCTGAATTACACTGTATGGTATATGGTTACCCAATCACATAATAAGTTTTTATTGTGCAACGACGAGCCGATTACTAATGATTATTTAGTTCGGTATATCAAGAATAACATAATAGTATATTGTATTACACGAGGAGAAAATCACAGTTTTTATCCGAGTGTGTTAGCTGCTCGAGGGTGGTAGCCCGAGCGTTGATATTCACGAGCAATGAAACATGATTTTATTCTCAAGTAATACACTATACTTTTCCACGACCCAAATTCCCGAGCTTCTATATTTAACTAGGCGAAAGTGACCAATTAATTTTCAAGACAGGCCCCGTTACATGAAGTACGAGATGGTGTAACCGCACACGTTCAATAGGTGTTTACTTTAATTTTGCTTATGATCCGTAAACTTGTCACGACGTTACAGTTTCACTGCATCCCTTAGATGTTCACCATAAATTGCTTATTCGCCCCTCAGATTTTAGAATTATCGACTCCAAACCAAACCAAACAAAGTTGTACCCACAGAAACTAACCAGGAACCAAAAGTCGAAGACGAAAACGTAAAAAGGACAAAATAAAAAAAAAAGCTGTAAAATGAGAATCCCTAATTAGGAAAACCATGTGTCATTTGCATTATAAATCTAAGAGAATTCACTACCAACGAAAATATTTGTAATCGCCAAGCATCCACAATGTTTATGTATAATTCACGACACCTAAAACATTTTTACTTAATGGATGACCTTAATTAATTCAAATACGAACCGAAAATGTGGATTTACTACAGCTTTTGAGATGGAGGATGATTTCCTTCAAACACGAACAACGGAAATGACAGAAAAGCGTTCAAACATAGGGAGCGACTCCAGACGAATCAAATGTGCCACAGATAATTAACCAGAGGCGTACTCAGGAATTTTTGCTCATTTGCATACAAAATTTCTATTATTACACAAACAAATTATTCTAACGTCAAATTAAACCTAAGTCGATTTTGGAACGTAACAGTCGTTTTGACAGATTTTCTGATTAGATAAATAAATATCATTTTCAAATGAAAACGAGCAACCATTCAGCTTTTGCTACATTCAGTCAATTGGGGTATATATACCGTGACTAGTAACAAAATGATTCTCTGCAGACGTTTAGATATGACAAATTTTCTCTAGTTGTTTATGACTCTGAAATGTAAAGTTTTCATAGTGGTCGTGGAAAAAATATTTTTTTGTTCAATTCATTTCTGGTCGAGTGAGATAGCTGGTGGCATCCTAACGTAAATGTGTGCGTCGAATTATTGTCTTTTTCGCGACCACTGTACTCCAAATCTTTAAAGGTTAAAATGAGAACCCGGAAGGCGAATGAATTTACATTAAATAATTTTTTTATATCTATAGCTGCTAACAGTTTTTTGTGACGCTTCAACTTCAACCTGCTTAGGAGGTTTTTATTTTGAATTCTCGTTACTGAAGGCTTATTGAGACTTGAGTGCAATTGCTTCTGTAATTTGCTTAAGTGTGTACAGGAATACCATGAAATATTTTTATTATCTCTATATGATTAAGCGTTTGTATTCATGGCTGCTATTTCAGTAATGCTTGATTTTGATTTTGAGATTCCGATTAAACCCTACACTTTGTGTATTTTTGTAATCACAATAGCCAGCTCGACTCCGTTTAAACAAAATAACTCTGAAAACTCCATCGATTGTGCGACAATCATGAAATCACGCTACTGTCAGCAAGCAGAAGCGAAAATGTGACATAGAAGTCTCTGACAACAAAACGACGTGGTTCTATCGCTTTAGTCTAGGCTACCATACAATAATGTGATAATCTTATATGCTTGTGAACAACTTCCTCCAAGTAGTCACTCTCAAAGAGCTTGAAAACGTCGACAAAACTACAATTAATCAATGGGCGTTTCACGTGAGACAGGTACACATACCTCGGTAATAAATAATCATAAATAATAAGGATAGGTTAGCTTAGGTCAGATTAGAAATCAGAGAACACTCGATATATAGAAATTATTAATGATACGATTAGATTAGGTAACAAGCATTTACTCGATATTTAGTGATTATAAATGATTAGGTTGAGCTTTGGTTAGGTTATGATAAATATCAGACATTATGATCGTGTTTTTTAAACTACTTAATATTTTATAGGTTATACAGTAGAACCTCTAAATAGCGGTCACTAAAATTTACTGCAAAACTGACCGGTATATGGAAGAGTTTAAAATCAAGATCATGTTGTAATTGAGTGCAATCTGCAGTGGATTTAATAAGTTTAAAGATCTTTATGTCATCAGCAAAAAGTAAAATATCCGTATATTTAAACACATCTTTTATATCGTTCATGAACATTAGAAATAGTAACGGAGCAAGATGAAAACCTTGTGGGACTCCCGAATTAACAGATATAAGATATGAAACGAAATTTTCATAAGGGACTATTTGCTTCCTATTAAAAATGTAGCTGTATGTCTACGACAATAACGGTTTATTTATACCACTGTTTCCAAATTTTTGAATTAGTATTTTTTGTATTACTGTATCAAAACCCTTTGCGAAATCGGTGTAAATAACATCGAGTTGTGCATTTTTATCAAAAGCATTGTGAATATTGGTTTAAACCATGTTGTTCATCACTAATAATTCTTTTAAGCAGAGGAAACATAGTTTTAACTATGTTTTTTTCAAATAGTTAAGGAATTATGGAAATCTTCGATATTGGCTTCTAATTTTTTTTATCAGTTCCAAAATTCTGGGAACTCTCCAGACCTTAAAGACTTTTGATATAATATTTGAAGAGGATAAGCTACATGATTTTAAAAAGAAACGCAGGAATGCCATTAGGACCACTATTAATACTATCTGGTAATTTACTTAGTTCTATAAAAATTTCACATGGAGTAATATTAATCATATTTAAATTTACATTATTTTTGTTAAATATTATTCAAGTAGTAAAAGTTTTGTTGATTATTTCTCATTTTGTATACAGAACTTAAATAATTTAAAAAGATTGACAATTTCCTGTTCATTACTAATTTGGTATGAAGGAAAGTTTATCTAAGGTGGCATATTATTATTTCTTTTTTGAGGATTTATGTACTTTTATATAATTTGGGTTATTTTTAACAAAAGTTTATTAGACTTTTACATTTCGTTTGTAATTTAGAGAATTCTATATAATTCTGGATTATTAGTAGACTTGAACATTTGGTGGAACAAATTAATTAACTTTTTCACTTCATTTAAATACCAAAATGGAAAGGAATTTTTTCTTTTGAAAAAACACTTTATGGGAATATAGAAGTGAAGACCTTAAAGCAGAATTTTATAGAACAAGTTACCGCCTCATCAATGTCCAGATTTAAAAGACAATCCCAATTTACAACTGATAAATAGTTACTTAAGTTTAACTAATTACCATTTGGAAATTAAAATAGTACTGTTCATCATCTAGATTTGAACAGGAAATGTAACATTCAAAGAATATCGATATAATATGTCAAAACATATTTCGCAAGTGCTTTTAGCTTAATTCATACAGATAAAATGCTAATCGAAATTAAAAACAAATTTCCGTTATCATAGCCCTTTCTGTTCCAAAGTTACTGGCGAAGCTTTTTTTATTTTTTGCAGGCAGAAATAGGACAAATTTGATTTCAAAAATGCCATCTTACTGGTCCAGCTGCTTTCAATGCTACTTTTTATCCGTTAATTAATAAATTAGACTCAATATTAAACCTTTGGTATCTGGATGATACGAGAAACGATACGAGACCTTAATTATTTATTTAGAGTATAGCTGAAAATTTTAAACTTTTTATTTCTCCAATTAAAAAGCTTATAAAATTATACGTTTACCGCCACATAAAGAATTAAGTAGTGCTATTTAAAAAAATCAAGTTATCCATGAATTTAGGTAGTTCAATTTAAATAATTGTTTAATGAAAACTTAGAAAGGTGAACAACTAGCTTTAGTTATAACACATGTAATACATATTATAACTGCAATATTGCAGGTGGATAAATTTCAGGATAACCGAGTAATTTATTTTTTCAAACGTCGATTTTTTAGAGAAAGTAAAATAACACGTCTATTTTAGGCACTATGTATGGTACAAGAAATTACGTTAGAATTTTCCAAAGAATGCAAGTTTACAATAAGAAATAGATAATTCTATTTTAAAAAAACATAACTTTGGTATGTCGTTTTTTGGAACATTCGGTATAAACAAACATTTTTTTTAAACTCAATATTTTCCGAGATATTGCCCGTGCACGCACTACTGGTTTACCCTGTATACTGGAGACTTTTTAGAAGATTAGTTGTTGGTAAAGGTAAATGAAAAGTATTGTTCCCATTGTAACTCTAACATGAAATTAAAAAACTGATCCTCGCTAATACTTTAGGAGCATCAACAAAATTTTTTTTCCATTACTAGCTGTGAAGTGGACAATTATTGCGTCTCCTAGCCAACTGAGAAGTCGAATTTCTCTATTAGTGGTTAATAATTTTTTCTATTGTTGACCTAGGTTAACCCGGCGTTAGTCGCTATATGAGGGTTTCGCTCACATTATTGAAATATTCCGCGTAACTTTTATTTTTCACAAAATAAACCGTAAATAATTCATCATATCCTCAAACAATCTTTCTGTTACAATATTATTGTTTAAATTTTATGATACACCCCACCCTAACGCCATAAGGGCCCATTCAAGCGGGACTTACAGGTAAGGCGGAGATTTGCTCACTTAGCGACTAATCGTGCAACAACTTGTTTTAACTCGTCGCTTACTGCACGTCGCATAGTTGTTACGTTTATGTGTACATTGTGGAATATTACCATAGTTTTAATTTCTAAAAGTTTTTACATATTTTTAAAATATCGTTTAGTGTTTATTACAAACTATTGATAGTACATAAAGTGAACAAAATTTAGATTTACTCTATTCAACATGAATTCTCGTGGAAAAAGACTAGTAGAGCTTGCCCTTCTGAAAAAGAGCAGGAAAACACAGAGGTAAGTTTTGTTATCAATTTATAATATCTGTTTATTTTTTCTTTCAAGTACTTAGATAAAAACCATGTGTAGTTTAGTTCCACAATGAAATTAAATCGTTTTTATTATTACCTATTGTTATTATAAATTCGGCAGCAGTTACACCTGAACTCCTAAATGAAAGCGAACGCTTAGATGATATCGAAAGTGAATGTCAAAGTGAATATAGTTCTCATAGGACGGATTCTGAACAATCTGGAGATTCCGATTTACCGGACATTCGTCCTAATGAATACGTTAGTGTCCAAGGTGTCCCAAAGTATATTGGAAAAGACAAAGTAACCGAATGGTTGAAGCATATTCAGCTACCAGTCGGACGTACAAAGAAGCGTAATATTGTTACCATTTCACCGGGTGTCAAACCCATTGCCCGAAAAGCCAAATCTCCTATTGAATGTTGGGAACTATTTTTCCCTATAGAATCGCTTGAAGAAATTGTAAGATACACTAACATTTATTTAGCCCGAATAAGAGAACGATATTCTCGCCAAAGGGACTGCATCGACACAACAGTAGACGAAATAAGAGCACTCATAGGACTTCTTTATATGGCTGGGGTAAAAAATCTAATCATGTAAATCTTGCAGAGCTTTGGACTGATGATGGAACAGCACCCGAGTGTTTTCGTGCTACACTTTCTATGCGTCGATTCTATTTGTTATTGAACGCATTGAGGTTTGATAATATTCTTGACAGGGAGCAAAGAAAAGCTATTGATAACTTAGCACCCATAAGGAAACAGTTTGACGATTTTGTGCAGCGGTGTCTGCAAAACTATGAAGTAGGAGAATACACAACAGTAGATGAGATGTTAGATTCATTTAGAGGCCGTTGCAAGTTCCGCCAGTATATCCCGAATAAACCGTCGAAATATGGCATAAAAATTTTTGCACTCGTTGATGCCAAAACTTTTTACTCTTCAAATCTGAAATTTATGCTGGTAAACAGCCACCTGGACCCTATCAGCTAGACAACAGGGCGGCAAGTATTACAAAGAGGATGGTTTCACCTATATTGAATACTGGACGTAATGTAACTATGGACAATTACTTTACGTCTGTGCCATTAGCAAAGACCTTCTAAGAAATTATCGAACAACTATTGTTGGAACTATTCGCAAGAATAAGCGTGAACTCCTACAGAATTGATCAATATCAAAGAAAGATGTGCTAGGAGTAGTATGTTTACGCTCTCGGAAGAAATAATGCTAGTATCCTACGTTCCAAGGAAAGGAAAAATGTACTGCTTATATCTACAATGCATGACGATGATGCAGTAGATATTGATACCGGAGATCAAGCTAAACCGGAGATTATAACATTCTACAACGTTACGAAAGGAGCTGTTGATGTTGTGGATGAAATGAAAGCGTCATATTCTGTGGCAAGAGTAAGCTGTAGGTGGCCTCTTACTGTATATTTTTCAATGATAAATATTGGGGTGTAAACAGTTACATTATTTACAAAGCAAACAATGCTGGGCAAGAAGACTTTATCGATAAACGACGAATTTTTCTGAAAGATTTATCACTTTCTCTAATAAAGCCTCACCTTATTAATCGCTCTAAAATTACAAATCTACCATTGATACTCAGGACCTCAATAGCTAGAATAGCAGGCATTGAATTGACTACATCTCAAGCACGAGAGTCAGCACAAACTGGACTTTGTTATCTGTGCCCTCGAAGAAAAACAGGAAAACTAAAAAATCTGCAATTCCTGTCAACAACATATATGCATAGAACATACGACAACTAGCTGTCCTACATGTTTAATTCATACTGAAAACTAATAAATTTGTAATTTATAACATAATTAAATAATAATAAATAAGCTTAGGTACTAAAACATTTCTATTAAAAAATTTGCGTTAATAAATATAAATGAATTTGCAAAATTTTGAAATATCTTTCATGATTTTGAACCTACTTCTATGTGTGTCGACATTATATATCATGTGTAATACACGATAGTTAACATTTTACAAATTTCTAATTAAATAATTACAATTTGGCAGAATGTATGAATGTGAGGGAATCCCTCACGCGCGACTAAGCGCGTTACAATTGATGTAGCGACTAACGCCGGGTTAATAATGGACAAATTCAAATTTTTGAGAATCTAAGAATAGTTGTTTAACAAAAACGACTGAAACATAATTTTGTATATCCAGGAGATTATCTTTAACGTATTTGCTGCTTAAAATTACCTAACCTAACACGATAAAATTATTTGAATAAAAAATGCCATTAGTTTAAAATTCGCGCCCCCATCTTGTAAACATACATAACCTGAATTTATTTATTTATTAAATATGACGGTAGAATCAGTTTTTCAGGTTTCCCAAAGGAGATTTAACCAGGCTAGTTAAGTTACATGAAGAATTTTAAGCAAACATCTTGTTGTAGGTGTTTTGAATGGTTAACAGAATGTGGAAGGTCCGAACTGTCGACTATAAAAACTTAACAAGTATGTGGCGAACACTTGCCATTCCTAAATAAATTACAAGTGTCAATTTCTGAAACCCAATATTCAAATAATGCAAGGTATATTGGCGAAGCAATAAATGAAATTTTTAGATGTTTTTATACAAGTGTTTTCAGAATCGATGTAAATAAATTACCGTTAACATCTCTAGCTATACCCAAACTACTCAAGCTTGCAGCTCAAATACTCCTAGCAAAAGAAAATTACGGAGGAACGTTCTTAAATTGCAACGTGAGAAGAAAGCACTTCAATTGTAGTGAACATTACCAAACGAAGGCACAACGACTGCAGAGTTTAAACAGTTATGTGATAATTTTCTTCCCAAAAGCAAAGGCACAAATTGTGAAAGCCCAAGTGAACTTAAAAAATAAACCACTAAGAAGTAGAAGATACACAGAGGAATATAAACAATTTTCACTAAAATTATTTTTACGAAGCCCCAAAATGTTAATTTTAAAGTAGGTTTTAAATTTTTTGTCAGCTCAAAGTGCTACGTGATCATGGTTAGAGTTATATATAAAAAATTTAAACAACCCTTGTGCTACATCTTTACAAATACGATATGCAAAGGTGACAAATTGAAGTCGATAGTATTAAACTGCATAGAAAAGCTACAACTACAATGCGGTGCCAATATTAGAGCAGTAGTAACTTACCAAGGTTCTAATTTTCGAAACCTAATTAAAAGATTAGATGTATCACCGGAAAAACCATACCTTCTCGTAAACAATAAGAAAATCTATTATTTCTTCGATGTCCCCTATTTATTGAAGTCGGTGCAAAATAACTTGATTAAATACGATATAATCTTTAATAACAAAAAGCATCTTGGAAAGACATTAAAAATTTCTACATGTCAGACAAATCTAAACCGCTGCAATTGGCTCCTAAATCAACTAATTTACATATTACTCCGAATAATTTTCAGAAAATGAAGGTGAAATATGTCACACAAGTGTTTAGTGAATCAGTTGCAGTTGGTTTATCAACGTATGTAGCTTTTAATGCTTTTGATTTATTTGCATTCCTGTGGTACTTGATTTTTACAAGAAAAATGTTTATTTTTATTTTTGGCTTAAATTGGGCTAGTAGTGGAAAAAATAGTATACACACCAAGGTTGTGAAGTCCATTATTGTCTTAGCACCGGTTTATTCCGCGAGGGGCGGCAGCTTTGACTTTAGAGAGGAAACGTCAACTCAGAGCACTATAAAATTTTAACAATAAAAAGTAATGCTATTAAATTTTGATTTTAATATAAAATAATTGTTTTTGTTGGTTATTCGTTTATTCCTCGTTACAAAAAAAATTGTAGAAACTATTTGCTTGAAGACTATTCTAGTATTCGCCATATTATAGCCCTCGCTTACTAAGTTCGCCAGTGCTTTAAAACGCTCATACAGAAACACCTTCTTCCCGTACACTTAGTTTGTAAATAACTATATAATATTTACTTGTTTGTTACATAAAGTTGTCATGTACATGTTAATATGTTAATAAATGTCAAAATTATTCTTGCTCTTATCAATAGTTTTAAATTGAAACAATTAAAATTAATGTTTAGGATTTTATATATGCTAGTTAATCAAAACTTCAAATATATATTTTTAGTAAATATACAGGGTTATGCACCAAACGATAAAGGCGCAAACATATGATACTAATTTTTGAAAGATCTTTAAAATAACATCGATTAAATATAAAGCGTAAGAATGATGTAGATAAATTCACGTCAGAATTAAGCTACAATCGCGTTTTAAACAACATAATAACTGAGAACATGCATACTTTGAACTTATCTGGTTTATCGATGATTATGATAAAGAGTAGTTGGTTCCTATTTCCAAAACGGACGAATGATGGTGCAAACAGGTTAGAAGAGAGATTCAGTAACAAAAATAGCCTCCGCTACATATATAGATAAATCCAAGAGTCAACCAGTTAATTTTTGATGGACACCATGAATGGACAAGTAGTAGCCGGTTGTAAAAAGCAGGTAGATAGCAACGGCCTCCCAAAATAATGTTGATGTTATCTCTCAATTAAGCAACCATAATTAGGTAAATTTCTTTGTATTTATTTATTTCAGTGAAACATTACCCAGTGGAAGTTCACAATAGTTATAAATTTAAAAAATTTTACTTACGACGTAGAAAATTATAATAAATCCCCCGATAATATTAAGAACTTGGCATGGGGCTTATTTTTGTTACTAACTAATTAATAATGTTACTAAAAAAATTGTTGAGAAAGAGTCCTAAGTTTTCTTTTCTGGAATTTTTGCTGTCTACTTTTATTCAGGGTATTCTACGTATAGAGTGTGTGTTTCATTAGAGATATTTATTTACATTTAATTGTTCATTTATTTTGTGTTTTTTATATTATTTCATGTAGCGGACAATTTTTTTGTTTTAAGTAAGTCTTTAACCTTTAAATGTATTTTTTAATAAACAGAGGCCTGAGGAAGTGCACATTCGTTGCACGAAAGGTTGCCTGAAAAAACGACTTAGTGGTTATTTGGTACCCTTCAAAAAAAGAACATATCATTTAAATTATTAAGTAAATTTTATATTTTTAATAGTGTAAAGTAATTTTTTCTTATACTTTAATACATTATATTTGTGATTACTTTATAGATACGAAACGTTGCCAAATAATCCAGACAATAATACCTTTGTTTTATTGTCCCTCCTAAAAGAAGAATTCAATTAAATTCTAGTATATTTATTTTTTTATTTTGTTATAAAATTTGTAATTATTTGATTTGTTAAATAAAAAATTTTTTTTCGCCATTTTTCGGTTAAACCAAAACCTTTTAACCGAAATGTTACCGACTGAATTTGGTAACAATTGGGGATTTTATAAAATTCATAGTTAAATACCTTCTTTATCAGATCTAGTTGATTAAAACAACAAAAAGTATAACTCACGGCAAACTACTGTGCTATTTTTCTCTTTGCGGATCTTCCTATTGGTATATCAATAAGCTCTATGGCGCGTTCCGGTGCCTGCTTTACGTGCGTTCTTGATTGTTTCATACGTAGGGAGAGCAAAAAATAGTACAGTAAAATCTCTAAACAGCGGTCACTAAAATTTGCTGCAAAACTGACCGGTATACGGAGGTGGCCGTTATTGGGAGGAAAAAAAATTATTTCTATGCGTTGTTTATTAA
The DNA here is from genome assembly GCA_030710515.1 of Abscondita cerata. NCBI lineage: Eukaryota > Metazoa > Arthropoda > Insecta > Coleoptera > Lampyridae > Abscondita > Abscondita cerata. Next base: position 16,866 of record JALBCR010001051.1, read on the forward strand.
AATCTTTTAAGTACGGAACATAATACGGTTTGCTATAGAGTACTATATATCTGAATTAAAAAATAACTATTAATGTGCTGATGCAAATTATATAATTAGACGATATAATAATGGAAGAGTTATACATATTGAATACATAATACATACATTTACATAATATGTACCTATTTTCTAATTGCTCAGTATACCTATTACAATAATTAATTACATACATATACATACCATTAAATTAAATTTTTGTGAAATATTTTTGTATTGAGGTTTGTTTTACATTTTTAAGTTTAGCTTGTAAAACTGAAAATTCACATTTTGATAAAACTATGCACATCTCTTAGTTTTTCACACACTTCACCCATATCTTTAATATTTGATGTAAAAACTTCGGATTCTTCTTCACCACTTTCATTGTTCGAATCACAGCCTTCACTATAGTCTAATTCACTGATTATATATTGAATACTTAAATTGGGGCTTTCGGTCAAAACATCACAATCAATAGATGCATAATTTTTAAGGCTTGCACGTTGATTACCTTCTAGTAATACAGAAAAAAGATAAACTAGTGGAATTTTGTCTCCTTCATCGAGATCCTCTTGCAGGACCTTATAGGAGAACCCTGCCTTATCAAAATATTTAGCAATTGTAATAGGCGAACCGTTTCTTCAGGTTACTGATATCCGTACTAAAGCGCTGGTTAAATTGATACTTTTTTCCGTATTTTTAAAAAAACGTTTGGTATTCGTGAATATTAGCAGCCTTTTCAACACTTCCTGTAGGCCATCTTAAAGTTTTGGATAATTCCTAGATCCAGTGGCTGACAATGGGATGTGGTGTTTGGGGGTAAAAAAACAATGTTCACATTTTCAAGAGTTACTTTGGGATGAGATGTAGCATTATCCAGAAATAATATGACTTTTCTATTTTTTTTTCATTTTTTTATCAATTTTTTGCTTGGAAAGCAAAGTTGTACGGTAATATTGAAGAAGTATTCACCAAAAAATGTGTACAATGCTGACGAGACCGGACTTTTTTACTTTGCGATGCCAAACAAAAACGTTCTCTTTAAGGAACAATAAATGTAGTAGTAAAAACTGCAAAACAAAGATTGACAATTTTATTTTGTACAAATACAGTGCTTCCCAAAAGTAACGGATAAATTCTATAAAATCGTAAACAAAAATATTTCATAAAAATGCTCTGACACGTCGATTTTTATTTTTAAATTACTATCCTAAAATACCTTTTCAGCCCCCACCCTTTTCCTCCTAAGGGTGGTAACCCTACCTTTAAAAATTCAAATAGCAAAATATCCCTTGCGATACCTTAATTGATAGATTTTTTATTCTCAATACAACGAAAAAAAAATTATTAAAATCGGTTGAAAAATAACGGCGATATTTACCAAAATGCATTTATTTTCACAAAACTGGGGGATTTAATTTAATTAACTAATCCTAAATTAAATGTTCAAAGTGCTGCCCGTTAATGACAAGACAATGCTCTAATCTATTTACAAAAGCTTGTTGAACATTGTCTAACATTTCTGGAGTGATTAAGTGAATTTCTGCACGAATTCTTTCCTTTAATGCCTCAATATTTGCAGGTCTATTCAAATAAACTTTTGTTTTTAAATAACCCCAAAGAAAATAATCCAATGGGGTTAAATCTGGCAATCTTGCTGGCCATTCAATATGTCCTCGTCTACCAATCCACCGATTAGGAAATTCTTGATCGAGGTATTCCCCGAACTGGTCGCGCATAATGTGGAGGCGCACCATCTTGCTGTAACCAAATTCTGTCATCGGGTCTATCAGGATCTTCTGCGTTAGGAAACAATACCGCTAAAGCAGGTACTAGTTCATTTCGGAGAAAATTCAGGTAACGTTCACCATTCAACGTTACGTCGAAAAATATGGTCCAATAATTCTAGAACCCACCACACCAGCCCACACATTAAGCTAAATGTGTTTGCTTCCATCATCCAATGCAGATTTTGAAGGGCCCAGTAACGGCAAGTTTGTTTATTGACGGTACCGTTCAAAAAAAATGTTGCCTCATCAGAAAAAACGATGTTTCTAATAAAGTAAGGATTTGCATTAGAGAGTTCCATCATTGTTTCACAAAATAGCATTCGTCGATCAAAGTCATCATAGGACAGTTCTTGTACCAAGTGCACTTTATACGGGTGAAATTTGTGTTTTTCAAATAATCTGGACATTGTACTTTTTGACGCATTAATTTGTGAAGCGACCTCCGCAAGGGTTGAATGTGGATTTTCTTGCACCATTAAAACCGCATCCAATTGTCGGTTTTCATTTAAGGCCAATGGACGTCCTGCCTTAGGCTTATCCCGTACATGTCCGAGATCGCGAAATTTGTTTTCGATTCAAGTTACTGTAGATTGCAATATTGGCGGACGGTCGGGGTACATTTCATTTAATAAAATACGAACTTCATGCGTCCGGCTTCTACCTCCAATCCCAATCAACATTAAAACTTCGATTCTTTCGGTTTCAGTAAGTTTCATTTTGCTACTATTTCTTTAATCACGAAAACTTGGAATTGTGTTTGATATGTAAAATAAAAACAAGTTGCAATTGTTTTAACGATATTGTTATATCCGCTTCAACACGGCCTACTCGAATATTGACGCTCTTCTTTCATTACATTTTGGTAAATATTGGCGTTAGTTTTCAACCGATTTTAATAATTTTTTTTTCGTTGTATTGAGAATAAAAAAATCTATCAATTAAGATATCGCAAGGGATATTTTGCTATTTGAATTTTTAAAGGTAGGGTTACCACCCCTTAGGAGGAAAAGGGTGGGGGGCTGAAAAGTTATTTTAGGATGGTAATTAAAAAATAAAAATTGACGTGTCAGAGCATTTTTATGAAATATTTTTGTTTACGATTTTATAGAATTTATCCGTTACTTTTGGGAAGCACTGTATAGAAGGTGATAAGAAAAATCCGCTAATCATTGGAAAAAGTAAACACCCAAGATGCTTTAAAGGCTCTCATAACAACAAATTGCTCTTAAAAAGAGCATCTAATAAAAACGTTTGGATGACGGTAGAGGTTATGACTTCCTGGCTAAAAAAATTTGATGAAAAAATAAAAAAAAGGAAATAGAAAAGTCTTATTATTTCTGGATAATGCCACGTCTCATCCCAAGTGACTCTTAAAAATGTAAACATTGTTTTTCTACCCCAAAACACCTAGGAATTATCCAAAACTTTAAAATTGCCTAGAGGAAGTTTTTAATCAAAAGGCTGCTAACATTCACAAATACCTAACGTCATTTTGAAGATGCAGAAAAAATATCAATTTAACCAGCGTTTTAGTTTGGATATCAGTAGCCTGGAGAAACGTTTCGCCTATTACAATTCTTAAATGTTTTGCTAAAGCGGGATTTTCAGAAAAGGTCCAACAAGAAGATTTCGATAAAGAAGACTAAATTCCACTAGCTCAGCTTCATCCAGTATTACTAGAAGGTAATCAACGTGTAACCCTTAAAAATTATGCATCTATTGATTGTGATATTTGACCGAAAACATCAATTATAAGTATTCAAGATATGTATAATCAGTGAATTAGACTATAGTGAAGGCTGTGATTTAAACAATGAAAGTGGTGCAGAAAAATCCGAAGTTTTTACGTCAAACATCAAAGATATGGGTGAAGTGTGTGACAAACTAAGAAATGTGCAAAGTTTTCTATTTTTCTAATGTTACGAGTGAGCTAGCGGTAGAAGTACTTCAAATTTTATCAAATTGTGAATTTTCTGTTTTACAAACAAAACTTAAAAATGTAAAACAAATCTCAATACAAAAAATTTCACAAAAATGTAATTTAATGGTATGTATGTGCATGTAATTAATTATTGTAATAGGTATAACGAGCAATTAGAAAATAGGTACATATTATGTTAATGTATGTATTACGTATTCAATATGTATAACTTTTCCATTATTATATCGTCTAATTATTTAATATTGCATCAGCACATTTATAATTATTTTTAATGCACATATATAGCGAACCGTATTATGTTCCATACTTAAAAAATTTTAATAAACAACGCATAGAAATAAATTTTTTTTCTTCCCAATAACGGCCACCTCCATATACCGGTCAGTTTTGCAGCAAATTTTAGTGACCGCTATTTAGTGTAGATCAAAAAATATTTTTGTAAGGTCAGAAAATAAAATTTTTAGGTTTGTTGAAAATTTATCGCTTATGATCTTGTTAGACGCCGAACCAACCCAATGCGCTATATTGTTTAGCACGTGGGATTAATGAAATAGTAATCAAGTTTCGCGCTTGATGTGATATTATATGACGGTTCGAATCCCGAGTATACTTTTTTTAAAAATTTTTTTAAGCTTGCTTTAAGGTAAACAAGTAAATTCTTTACACTTTCTTATTCACGTTTCACATATTGCAGGCTGAAAACTTGTTTATTTCAAATATAAAATGTATGAGTCTCGGTTTTTGTAGAATATTATTTATTTTTGTTTCCATGTAAGAATAAAAAACTAATAACAAATTATATTTTTAGGAAACTACAGTGAAGTTCATAAACTTAAATTAAAAAAAAACATGATGACAATATTAATACTTATTTATACGTATTTAGAATTAGTTTGAGTATTACTCCCTACACATTCTTCTTCTTCTTTCGGTGCCTATCCGGTCTGGATGTTGGCGATCATTCTGGCTATTGTGATTTTGTTTACTGCTCGTCTAAACAGTGCAGTAGTTGTTAAGAAAAACCATGTTCTGAGGTTTTTCAACCAAGAAATTCTTCTGCAGCCCTGACCTCTCTTGCCTGGGATTTTTCCTTGTAATATTTGTTGTAATAAACCATATCTCCTTTTATTACGCATTATGTGGCCCAGGTATTCTAATTTACGGGTTTTTATGGTGGATGTTATTCCTATATTGTTGTTATCAAAGGTTTTATTAAATATATGTTCAGAATAAACGTTGAACAGTAAAGGTTATAATACGCATCCTTGTCTCACTCCTCGTAATATATGTTTATGTAGGCAGTTTGGTTCCAATATAGATGTGTAAATATCTTTAGGTCCTTATCGTCAATCCCCATCTTCGGGTATATTTCTATTAGTTTGCTGTGATTAACTCTATCAAAAGCTTTACCGTAGTCAATGAAACATCTGTAAACACATATAGAACAATAAAAAAGAAGGTGCTCGGCTTATGGAAAATTTGTGGATTATGGATTTTTAATTTTTGTAACAATTTTTCATTATTTCTGTGTTTGGGTATTTTGATAAAATTTGCATTCTTATCAAAAACAATTGCACAATAAAGAGAGGCAATTAAAAATCTATTAATTAAATGTTTTGTTGATGAGGATACCGGAAATATTAGTTGTTATAGTAAGAAGTTTAATAAATTGTAACAATAAAGAAACGCATTTAGAAACATGTTGTTTAAATCCTATTAAATAATGACCTAACCTATACCTATTTTTTGAATTTAATTGCCCAAGAAAAATCCTTCTGTTGCAGTGTTATTATTCTAAATAACGTTTCCTAATTGTCTAATTTCATGCAAAATGTGTAAATATTTTATTTGTGTATCTGGAAGATTGAAATGTTTACTGCACCATTATAAATAGAGGTTTCTCTCTAAAACTGTGACCCCACCGTACAATTTCTACCTGGACATGTCTATTTTCACTGAAAATGACTGTACTATCAAGTCAGTTAAATTGTAAAATGCAGAATAAAAAGATAAACAGCAAAGGTAAACAACAAAACCTAATTGAAGTTAAAAGAAGTTAAAAAAAAAGTATTTTTATTGTAATTAGCATATTGTGCGGACCAACTGAGCTACTAGGCGTATTGAATTGAGTCGGCGTCTAACAAGAACATTTTTTTTTATTAAAGTCTTTTATTTGCAATCTATTATGATGATAACAATAAGCAAATCAGATTTAAGATAGTAAAATGACAACTACAGTGACAATGTACTTGTAGAGTAAAACTGGGGAATAGAAGGTTTTAATTTGAAAAATAGACTCCTATGCTAGACCTTATCAAAAGCCTGGCTAACTTCGAGAAAGGCTGCGGAGCAGTAATTCTCATCTTTAAAGGCAGTATTGATGTTGTCTACTTCTCTATGTATGTGCACTCCGAAAGCCGTACTGGTGGTCTGAAATGAGCTTTCTACCTTCAATGATTGGAGAAAGTCTTTTGAGTAATAGTCGTTTGAAGAGCTAGAGAGCTGCTGTGATAGCAAACTTATTGGTCTATAGAAAAGTGGGTAATTTGTTGGTTTGCCGTATTTCAGGATAAGCATCGCCTGGGCAACTTTTCAGTGAACTGTAAAAATTCCTGTCCGTAGAAAGCTGTTAAAAAATAAGGCTATTAACCTGAGTGCTTTAAGAAGCAGCTCCTTCAGTACACACCCAGTGATTAGATCGTAGCCTAGGGATTTTTGAAAGTTTATTCTTGCGATTATTGTTTCGACTTCTATGAGAGAGAAATGTTTAACTGGAAACGGGAAGAGAGGTAATTTTCTATATTCGTCTTCAGATGCTACCGGCTGAAATACATCCTGTAAATGAGTTGCAAATGCTTCAGCTTTGCTCATGTCAACAAATTTGAAAATCTTATTCTCTGACATTAGGAAAATATTTTTTGAACTATTTACGTCAAATTGATCCTTATTACACTAGCTATGAGAGTCGACCTTTAAACTTCGATAAGGATTTTGCATGTATTTTTTCTATATCCCACTTGGCCGTGAAAACCCTGTAAAACACCAAGGGACAAGGTGTTTTTGACTCCAACATCCCCGTTTAAACACCCATTAAGAAGGTCCAATTTTTTGTTGGAAAATCTAATAGTAAATAATTGAGGAGTATAACAACACTTTATAATTAAATAATTATAGTCTGCGTTCGCCACTCTGCCTTTGCTTTATTACGTTTGTTTGCCGATTACGTAAGGTTAAGAAGCTACCTTTTAGCAAAAAGTAGGTAGTAGTTGGCAGCTGTCATTTATATTTTTTTGATTTAGTTACCTGTACAGTGGCGTACTAGGAAAAGTTGTGGGCAGTTTTTTATTAATATTAATTTTATTTATAATTACATTATTGGTTGGGTTATACTGATATATATATATAAATATATAAATAAAATTTTGGGAATTTCGTTTATTGTTTTATTTATAATCAGCTCGCCGTTAAAGATTGACCACCGTCGATTTTAAATTTTAAATCCATTTTAGTATATTACAGAACTAGTTTCAGAAAACGCATTTTATAAGACGAGTACAGTTTCGAAAACGAGTCGCGAAGCGGGAAGTTTTGGAAAGTACGAGTCGCTAAAATGCCTCCTGAAACGAATTCTTTATACTATTTTTTATATTTTGGGCTTTTCAGATTGATTTTAAAATAAAATTTCGCGAGTTTTTAAATTTAGGGAATTTTGAAGTGTAATTGCTAAGGTGGCAATATTTTCATTAAACTTTGGTTTAAATGCTAGTTTAAGGTTAATTAGTACATTTATCATATGTTTTATTAAAAAAAATGGGTGGAAATAAAAATAAGTAGATAAATAAATCTACTGAACATTAATTATGATTTAAATTAATGCATACCAAATGTAATGACAGCTTGGACGTTATCAGTGTTACCACCTTTCTTAATAAAAATTGTTCTATTTCTATAAAAGAACTCATTTGGGTGCTTTTATAGCTCTGTAAGCAACCCAAAATAGAAAAAATTGATTATATACGCCTAGTGGGTACCTTGGCTTGAATTTTCCTGTATAATTGATTAAAATTCAACTCAAAACAGTGAGCAAAGTGGCATTTTTATCACAAATAAGCAAAGTAAATTAATTTCTTCACAAATCAGAAAAATTCAAAAGGGTATAATATGTGCATACTCCGAGTAAAATCTTTTCAATTATGTTACAATGAGATTATAATTAATTCTAATTATATAGAAATTAAAACCGTATCAATTAGATTTCCCAACGTGGTTGGGCCTTCACATGTAGAAAGATGGAAAAAAGATGTGCAGGTTAATTAAACACCATGTTTGGTATTTCGCCAACGTTTCGTCCACTATGCGCTGTCTTCATCAAGGCATCAATTTAATTACCATAATTCAAATCAATACACAGATCAAAAATAATAAAATTGTATAAATTATTGCGTTAGTAAATAATTAAACTAATAAATTAAATGGTGTATGAATAAAACGACTAAATTGACTAGATGAATTATATATAATAACTATTTTAGTTGATACAAAAACAATATAACATCGACTTATCTTACAAAAATTTACTGTTTAACCTGATAATTTTTTTGTTTCAATCCAGTTATCAAAATGTACTTATTAAAACTATTATTATGTATTATATAAAATTTAAAAAATAACAAAAGTAAACAAAAAAACTTAATAATTTAGTTGGTAATCAATATCAAGATATTAAGATCATGGAAAAAAACTGCATTTATTACCTAAGTACGTTTTACAATGTTTATCATTAACACCAAAGTTTATATTCTCGTATGATAAAAAGAATATTCCTATAATTCGTATCATTAAAGATTGCAAAAACGTACTTAAATTACATCCCTTAGATGATCAAGATAGAAAACGTGGACAAATTGTAAATATTATTACTAATTTTGTAAACCAAAAAATTAGTAGTGATTTAAAATACACTAAACAAGATAAAGTATTCAAAGAAATTATTAACAACACAAAAAAATTTTTTAATAAAACAAAAATCTATATATCATTAAAGCTGATAGGGATAATGCCACTACAGTAATAGAAAGAACCGAATACAATGAAAAAATTAAAGAACTACTAGGTAACGTGAATATATACAAAAAAATAATACAGATTCTACTTTAAAATTCAAACTCAAAATAATAAAATTAGCAAATGGTTGTATGAAGATGGTTATATAGATTTAATTACTTTTAAAAACTAACTACATACTCGATTAACCCTTTAAAATTTTACGGTCTAATTAAAATTCATAAAAAAGATTATCCCATACGACCTATAGTCTCTTCTATAGGTTCATCTTCGTTCGAAGTTTCTAAGTTCATCACAAGAACAATAAATAATTTAGTGTATTTATTTAAATTTAATATAAAAAACTCATATGAACTAGTCAATAAACTTAAGAACATAGTTATACCAGATAGTATACCCTTATTTCTTTTGATGTGGTTTCACTATTTACTAATATATCAAAGGAATTAGTACAACAATTAATTCGAAAATATTGGATACATTTAAAAGTTTTACAACATTAGATTTAAGTCAATTCAATCACCTGATAGAATTTTTATTCGACTCCAGTTACTTTAATTTTAATGATATTCAGTATAAACAACTTTTTGGAACTGCAATGGGTAATCCTGCGTCACCCATCCTAGCAAACCTAGTCATGCATGACTTATTAACCCTTGTATGTATACTTTGACGACATAGTTACTTGCGTTCCGAGATCAAATATAACATCCACCTTAGAGTTGTTTAATAACTACAATCTTCATTTAAATTTTACTTATGAGATCGAAAACAATAGACATCTCGCTTTTCTTGATGTGGTAGTTATTAATGAAGGTAATAACATACCATTACTTACAAATTGGTCCGTTAAACCCATGGCGTCCAATAGAATACTGAATTATTTTTCAAAAACACCCTCACAGACAAAAAATTAATATTATAAAAAACATGCATGATAAAATTCTAAAATTGAGTAGTCCTAAATTTCATAAACAAAATAAACAACTATTAATACAAATCTGAAAAAGCAACAACTATCCAACTAAATTAATAAATAAAATTTTAGCTCCAAATCAAAATAATGGAATAGATCAAAATAACACAAGATTGGACTTGAAAATATATACAAAATTAATCAATGTACCAGGCCTTTCTAATAAATTATTCAATTGTTTCAAAATTGAAGAAATTAAAATAGTTACTTATAATAATAACACAATTTACTATAAGATTTATACTAAACTGAAAGACAAAACAAACAATTTAGATAAGTCAGGCTTAATCTACAAAATTCAATGTGAGGATTGGGACAAAGTATATATTGGACAGACTAGACAAAAATTACGTAACAAAATTAAGAATTACAAATATGATTATAAAAGAAAGAGTAAAAATACAGGTCTGTTTACCCATCACGTAAAAGAAAAACATAATTTCGATTTTAACGCAGTAACAATTTTAGATATAGAACCCAATTATGGTAAGAGATTGATCTCGGAAATGACCTACATTAATGTGTATAAAAATAATGTCAATTTTAAGAATGATGCATACACCTTAAGTAATATATATAAAAATTTAATTTCAAAAATAAAAAAATAAAAAATATATTAATAATATAAGGTTGTTACTCCACTTAATAAAGAAAATTTTATTGTTACTAATTTTGTCTATATTTTTAACAGTGTATATATTAATAAAACTATACAAAAATTCTTAATATTAATTGACATATATTTGTACAGTTAAGTTTTGTTTGTCCTAATTCAAAGTTCTATTATTTACGTTATTTTAATTATTTGACGATTATAGTGCAGTAATTTTTAAATTTTATATAATAAATAATAATTGTTTTAATAAGTACAAGTTGATAACTGATTGAAACCAAAAAATTTTTGTTAGGAAAGTCGATGTTATATTGTTTTATATCAAATAAAATAGTTATTATATATAATTCATCTAGTCAACTTAGTCGTTTTATTCATATACTATTTAATTTATTAGTTTAATTATTTACTAACGCAATAATTTATACAATTTTATTATTTTTGATCTGTGTATTGATTTGAATTATGGCAATTAAATAGATGCCTTGATGAAGACCGCGCATAGTGGTCGAAACGTTGGCGAAATACCTAACATGGTGTTAAATTAACCTGCACATCTTTTTCCATCTTTCTCCATGTGAAGGCCCAACCACGTTAAGAAATCTAATTAATAAAGAAGATTAAGGAGACTTTTGAAATAAGTAATAAAACCGTATTCTAATTATGGAAAACTATAATTTAAGTTTAAATATATAAACATTTGTCAAGAATATAGTTAGTTACGTTTATGTTCATAAATTTTGACAGAGTTACTAATTGTACAATAAAATATCTACCATTACACATGATACAACAGAAAATTTTTGTAATTATCTTTTGAATTTAGTTGAACATATACACTATTAAATTTATTATTAATAAAAGCAATTGTCTTTTAGAAAAATTATGTTTTACGATTATGGGATAAATCGTGTTTAGCACACGTGAACAATGTGTTTTTCTCACTTGCTCGCTTCGCTCGTGTGGCCAATTGCCGAACGGGTTAGAAAAAGGCGTACTTTGGTCAATTGTACTAAAAATAGCTATTTTTGAACTATTTACGTCGAATTGTTTCTTATTACACCAACTATATCATTCATCGCTTAAATTTTGATAAGAATATGCCACTCAGACGTAGAAACCATGTAGATGCATTTACCTACAAGGATTTATATTATTATCTAAAACATGCATAATTTTTCAATTTCTTCTTTCTGGTCAGCTTACTAGCGAGACGAGCAAATCCATAAATTTAAAATAGTGGGTTGTCATGTTATAATTCTTCTATCTAATAAAAGCAATGAGTAATAATAAACAAAATTAGAACAGTTATCAATGAATGTCAAAAATGAAAAATAGTAATGTGTCAGATTTTAACAAACGTTCAAAGAAATTATTGTTAACAACAGCATTAATGTAAATTACCAATTTAAACAGTGGCGTGTATCAGTTTTTGACATTTAGTAATTATTTTTTATTCTGTAGTTATCAAAACATATAGGAAAACAAACCTGCTCATACATTCTATAATATTTAACTTATTTTCAGAAATTTCAAAGTTAAAATCGTTTCGGTCAGTTTTTTAATCTTACTTAACTTAAAGTTTGTATCAACAACCACATCGTGCACAATTAAATGTTAGCATAATCACATGAAACTGTGATTCTACACTTATAATTAAATATAAAATATCTCGTCATAATCAAAACGTCAAAACGTACGTCAATCAACCTGACTTTAAATTTTGTAACCTGATATTTTTGAGGGTATTTGTTTACTAACATTTGTTAATAACAATTGATGGGACGGTCACCGAGCACATCTGACAATGGGATCGTGTTCACGCTGTCAAAATACCCCCAAAAATATTAAGTTGCAAAAATGGCCTGAATTGAGCGGCTTACAGCTCATTTGTTAATCTAAAATTGTTAATAACTTTTGATGAAAAGGTCTAATTCAGAAACAGTTTTCAAAATTGGATTCGGGGTGAAAAAATACAAAAGAAAAACTTGGGTGGAGCTCTTAATTTTTACAAAACAACAAAAAAACAAATTGTTGTTAAAAAAATGTTAATAACAATTGATGGCCCACGATTAGGGCAAAATGAGTTGCATATTTGGATTCAGCGACACCGAAAACATAAAATACTCTTGGTTTTATCCTCGGACACCGATTGGTCGGTTTTACCCCCCTGGCCAATAGACTATCGGTATCACAAAGATGAAAAAAGTGTATGAAAAAGTGTTTACAAAAGAAAAAGAAAATCTACACCTATCTCAGAAAATATATTCAGACCTTTTACTGTAGAACATTAAAAAAGACCAAATCAAAGAAAGCTGCTGGGTTTGATGGAATACATCCAGAATTTCTAAAAAATTTGAGAAATTATTCTTTGAAGTGGCTACTAATGTTTCTCAATGATATCTACAATACAGGTAAGTTACCAACAGATTTAAAGAAATGTAAAGTCGTGGCAATTTTAAAGAAAAACGAATGTCCTACAGACCCAACTTCTTATCGTCCAATAAGTTTGTTAAGTGTAATTTATAAGGTTTTGGAAAGATTAATTTTTCAAAGAATTAATCCGTTAATAGAAGAGAAATTACCAATTGAACAAGCTGGATTTCGATTCGGTAGAAGTTGTTGTAATGAAGTATTGGCATTAACAACACATATCGAAGCTGGGTTTCAAAAAAAAACTTAAAACTGGGGTTGCCTTTTTAGATTTAACTGCTGCATACGATATTGTGTGGAAAGAAGGTTTACTTTTTAAATTGTTTAACGTCATTCCCTGTTCCAAAATTACTTCTTTTATTGAAAATATGTAGTCAAATCGGAAGTTTAGAGTTTTTGTTGAAGATAAAAGCAGTAAGTTTAGATTTTTAAATAATGGTCTTCCACAAGGATCGGTTCTTGCACTTATTCTTTTTAATGTATATATTTCTGATCTTCCTTCTTTACAATGTCGAAAATTCGTCTACGCCGATGATATGGCAATTTCATTTCAACATTTAGATTTTTTCAAAACTAAAAATAAACTATCTGATGATTTGCGTATTATGGAAAATTATTTCAAAAATTGCGATTATGCAATCTTAAAAAACAGAGGTTTCTTGTTTTCATTTAAGTAATAGAGAAAAAGTAGAAAACTTAATGTTATCTTTAATAATACAAAGTTAAACCATAATTTTAACCCAGTTTATCTGGGAGATACGTTTTTAATTTACTAAGATAATTTAGAAAAGTCAAACAAAAATGAAAACAAGAAATAATGTCATTCAAAAATTAGCTGGAACAACTTGAGGAGCAGATGCAAAAACACTTCGTACAGCTGCATTGACATTAGTTTATTCTACAGCAGAATATTGTGCTCCTGTCTGGTTAAATAGTTATCATACAAAAAAAATAGATGCCCAGTTGAATTGCACTATGCGTATAATTAGTGGAACCATTAAATCTACTCCTCTTGATTGGCTTCCTGTTTTTTGTAATATTACTCCATCGAGCATTCGACGAAAAGCTGCGTTAAAACGAGAATGGGATAAATGCCAACTTAACAAAAAGTTGCCAATTTGAAATGACATTGACAACCCTCCTGCTAAAAGACTTAAATCTCGAAGTCCTATATGGTTGCAAGACTACTTAAGTACGGCTTTTTCTGAAGTTGAAGAGTGGAAAAAATTATGGGCTAGAGTTGATGTTTTCAGTAAACATTTTCATTGATGATCCAACAATAGAAGTCCCGGGCTTTGATCAAAAAAGAAAAATTTGGTCAAAAGTAAATCGCATAAGAACAGGTCATTCAAAATGCAACTCTATGTTGTTCAAATGGGGTGCGATTTCTAATCCAAATTGTGCCTGTGGAAATAAACCAAAGATCTATACATATATTGTAGAGGATTGTCAATTAACGAAGTTTAAAGAAGGGTTTCCAAACATTCATAATTTAACGGATGAAGCAATATTATGGCTTACGAATCTGAAGGACATCTGAAGTTCAGAAATGTTTTTGTATTCTTGTCTTGATTATCTGTTTTTCCATTATTTTGTTTTGCTATTTTATACTATTGTCATGACTGGCGCTTAGACCGGTCCATTATATGTCGTCATGCAATAGCTGTGCTGTTATATTTTATGTTTTTATTTACTTTTTATAATGTTTAGACACTGAATTAATATTATTACATGTGAATACTAGGATGGGTAAGGGTTGGCATGTTTAGGTTTTAGTGGTTTTCCTAAACCTTGAAGTATATGCTTTGCCAAGACGAACCAATCTACTATTGTACACGGTTTTGTCACCACACTATACAGGTTTATATTGATCTTCTGGAGCCCCATACATAACACTTACAACACAATACAATATTTTTATAATGTACCATACGAATAAATAATTAAAAAAATATAGTATGATCATTTCAATTTATACTTAAATTTGTTATATAATTATAAATAAAATTATGTAATTCAAATTTGGGTGGTAATGAGTCAATTTTAGACTAAAATTATTTTACTGCAAATAAGTACCTAATGAAACTGTTTGGTGGTCATCAAATAAATTTCTAAGTTAATGCAGAAAGAATTTTCTTTGAAAAGGTAATCAAATGATAAGTTTTACAATTTTACCAAAAACAAGTTTTATAGACCACAAAAATTGATTTAGCATTCAGCAACAATTCAAAAAGAAGCTGTTGTACTTATGTGCTTTTATTTAATTAAAACGTACTTTTTAATAAAAAATAAACTTGGATTAATGATAATTCTGAGGAATTAAAAACACATTTTCTGAAAATTAATATAAACTAAATTTGACTTAAACATCTATTTAATAATAATTTATATTTGGTACAAGATTAACGCTTTATCAAGAGTTTTCTTATTATTACATGTATCACTTCTGTCTTCCAAACACCAAATAATTTAATTTTGGTGCGTCTCAGCTACGACGGTATCCTAAACAAACGTTAAATATAAATAATGAAAATGTGTATCACTGATATAGCCTTTAGTTTTTCAAAACCTAACGTATAAGAAAAGGAAATAAATGCAGAAATTACTAATAACAATACCAAATAAGAACATTGTTATTATTAATACAAATCAAATATTTTAATACTAGCGCCACCTACAAGTTAGTAGATGCACGTTAAACTTGAAATTATCAAACTGTAGAAGGTAATTGGGATATTACGGGACTTGCTTTGAGGATACGTAGATGGAAATCCTGTGTACATTTACCTACATAATTACGTATATTTAGAACAAGTTTTAATTTCTATAGTTTAAACGAATTTTTTGATAGTTTAATTTGTTACTGTTAATAAAATAGTTAGAGTGGAAGTAACACAAAGTTTATGATAAACAATCATATTACTTGAACTGAACAGTATTCATTTGCTACTCTTTATGTCACCAACCCAAATTATTTGTTAGTGGAAACAATTAGCAACAAAGCATAGGCGATATTTTAATAATTATGAATGTTGTTGCTTCGACTAAGAATTTATCATATTTATTGCCCACTTTGTTATGCTTATTTTCATTATCGCCATCAGAATATTACATACTTAGTATTGACAGTATCTATTGAAATTATATTAAATTAAAAATTATAAGGAACGGTAAGTCAATATTTATAATAAAAAACAAACTGTTTTACACATTACTTAGCACTCAATCACCGCCAACGTAAATTTACAAATTTACATTCATTACTTTTTTGTTCATATTTTGTATATTTGAAAAAATTATTATTTTTCTTTTGTATAATGAAACAAAATTCTTGTTAGTGTGAAATTACTGTTGTTCATTTTATGGCTCATTTATGGTTAGGTGGAAACCTCCCATGAGATTTCCACTAATGTAGGTTCTTTTCGCTCTAATTTGTAGAAATAAAGACTAGGGTAAGTGGAGAAAGATAGGCCCCTTTTGAAAATGTTGTTGTAAAAATTATTGCATTCCAGAAAATTCAAATTATAAATTTGTTTATGATGATACACACTTTAAACCTACTTGTAAACAAAAAAAACAAAATAAAATTCATTTAAACTCAAAATAAAAACCATTATATTCTGAAAGTAAAATGTGTGTCTTACGATATCTCGTGTAATAGGTTGCATAATATTAATAATTTTCTCTTTTTCTTTCTCTACATAACTCTTTCCATTTTCTACTCATTTCACGGTTTATAACAAAATAAATTAGCTATAACAGTATTAACAGAAAAAAAACGCACACGTTAAATCATTTTGTTGACATATCTTTTACTTTATTGTTGTAATAATTAAATAAAAAGATAAATGTTCAGAACCGATAATTCGAGTAAAATTTGTAAAAATAGTATTTTATGTTGTAAGGACAAAAAATAAAATATTTCGGATGATTTGCTTATATTGCTAAAGAAAAGAGTTTAAAATATTTTTTCGTCCGTGCATCATTCATTGTTTTTTATTCAATTGTATATATTACAGCATTAGGAGCCTAGCAGGCTCATAGCTTTATTTACAATGTTTTTCCATTCTTTTTTGTCTGTTACTTTTTTCTTCCAGTTCCTTAGGTTTAGTCTTCTGATGTCGTCTTCCACTTCTTTTTTCCACCTATTCCTTGGTCTTCCCCTTCTCTTTTTACCTCCCATTTTGCTGTCTAGTATTTTTTTCTGTGTCCGATTGGCCTGCATTCTTAGAACATGTTCCAACCAGCGTATCCTTTGGGCCTTTATCATTCCGGTTAAGCTTGTTTCCTCACATTTCTCTTTAAGTTCCCGATTTGTTCTTCTTTCCCATCTTCCCTGTATTTTTTTCCTCCAAAAATCTTTTTGACCATTTTTCTTTCCCATATTTCTACACACTGTATGTCTGTATGTCTCAGTACCCAAGTTTCACTCGCGAATACTACAACTGGGTGCACCACTGTTTTATAAACAAGTATTTTTAAGTTTCTCGATACATTTTTATTTGTAAAGATGTTATTAAGCTCGTAGATGCATTTTTTTCCGTTCATTATCCTTGCCCTGATTTTTTCTGTAGTTCCCGGTTTCCTTGTCATTACTACTCCCAAATATTTAAATGTTGCTACCTCTTCAAATGTGTATGCCCTTCCTTCTTGGGTTGTCACTGTTAACTTATTCCCTTGTTTGAATTTTTTATCAGACCAATACATAAATTTTGTTTTCTCTTCGTTAATCTCCAAACCTACTTTTCTTGCTGATTTTTCTAACTTTTTTATTGTTTCCTTTAGCTCTCTTTTTGTCCTTGTTACTATTGTGATGTCATCTGCATAGGCGAGGCATTCCGTCTTTTACCTGGAAGCATTCTGATACTTTTCCGTTGACTTTAACCCTATCTTGCGTGTGTTTTAGGGTTAGTTGTACCATCTTTATCAATTTCTGACGGATACCCAAACCTACCATTGCACTACATAACTCTTGTCTTTTCACCCTATCGTATGCGTGTTTAAAGTCTACAAAAAGTACATAAGTTTCAACTTGATGTTACGACTTTCTGCCTGTAAATCTTTTAGCACAAAAATTTGATCTACTACCCCCTTCCCTTTCAAAACCGCACTGATATTCACCTATTACACCGTTTATTTCTTTAATTAGCCTATTCTTGATTGTTATAGCCAGGATTTTGTACGCTATATTGAGTAGAGCGATGCCTCTATAGTTTTTTCATTTCAATGGATCTCCTTTTTTTAGAATTGGACATAGTGTTGCTTCGGACCATTGCTCTGGCATTTTTTCTTGTATCCATATTGTTTCCACTAATGAGTGCATTTTTTCTATTAACTTATCACCTCCATATTTGATCCATTCCGCTAAAATCCCATCGTATCCTGGGCTCTTGTTTCGTTTTAGATTTTTTATTATGCTGGCGATTTCTTGTATCAAGCATACAATGTCCTCTGCATTTATGTGTTCCTCGTCCTCTCCTTCTCCGTCTCTAATCTCTTCTTCAACGCCATCACCATTTAATACTCCTTCGAAATATTGTTTCCATCTTTTCAGTATATCTTCTTCGTTTGTTATTAGATTACCTTCTTTACTTTTACAAAAACTGATCTTCGGCTTATATTCTTTTCTTTCTCTTTGTATGCCCGCGTACAGTGCTCTAACTTCTTTATTTTTAAAATCTTCTTCAATTTGCGCTATTACAGCTTCTTGGTATTTCCGTTTCTTTTCTCTTATAAAGCTCTTACATTTCTTCTTCATTTTTTGGTGGTAATTTTCCTTTGCATTTTCTGTTTTGCATCTTTTCGATCATGGTTTTCCTTGCTTTGTTTCTTTGTTCTATTTCTATTTTACATTCTTCGTCAAACCAAGCTTTTTTATCTGCTTCTTTTCCTGGCTACATATCTCTGCACTTTGTTTTATTACTGATTCTATGTTTCGCCACTTCTGTTTCCACGCTTTCCGATTCTTTTAACTCTTCTAATTTTTTGTTTATGGTTTGTGTATATCTGTTTTTATTCTCTTCTTTTTCAAATCTCTTTTTTTGGATTAGGCTTTTTTTACTTTTATTATTCTTTATAAATGGTAAAGTTATTTTCATTTTCATTCTACCACAAAATGGTCTGAGCTTATGTTTGGGCCTCGATAGCTTCGTATATTCATAATACTTTCCTCTTGATCTCTCTCAATTAATATGTGGTCAATTTGGTTAATATGTTTCCCGTCTGGTGATCTCCAAGTTTCTTTGTATATATCTTTTCGTTGAAAATATGTGCTTTTAATTATCAATCCCTTTTCCCTTCCAAAATCTATTAGGAGTTGTGCATTTACCGATGATTCTTCGTGTTTACTAAATTTCCCTATTACAGGTTGATATACTTCTTCCTTTCCTATCTTCGCATTTGCGTCTCCCAAAACGATTTTCATGTCATATCTAGGAATCTTATCATACTCTGTGTTCAAGTTGTTGTAATATTCTTCCTTAACGTCCAGATCTTTTTCTTCAGTCTGTACATGTATATTTATGAAACTTACTTTTTGGTATTTTCCTCGTATTCTTAAGTAACACATACGGTCTGTTAAAGGTTTAAAATCCACTATTACGTCCTTTATTCGTTTACTCACCAAGAAGCCTGTACCCAACCGATTATTTTCTGCTCCACTTTTGAAAAGGACATATTCGTCAAGTTCCATTATGTCGTTTCCTTTAAAATTCGTTTCTTGTAGTGCCATGATGTCAAATCGCCATTTTTACACTGGTCGTTAAGTTGTTTTAATGCCCCGACTTCGTTTAAACCTCTAACATTCCATGTTCCTATGAATAATTTATCCTTAATTTTGGTTGGAATAATGTTTTGGTTTTATTATTTTCTTTAATTTTATTTCTATTTTTGTTATCCCTATCCATTCTTTGGTCCTTATTCATGTCAATTTTCGTTGCCTGGTCTGGTTTCTTGTTCTTTCCGTAATCTGTTGTTAATAGTTTTTCCTCTTATCGTTCTTGTTATTTTCCTCGTTTGCTTGTTTGCACCTTCCCCGTTGGGTGATCTATCTATGGATGTTCGTTTCTGGCCGGTCTTTCCGCATTCTTCTTCATCTCCCGTAATTCTTTGTTCATTGAAAGTTGCTGCCGTGTATACTTCGCCGTTTATGATTAACTTATTATATTTTATAATTACCCTGTGTCCTTTTGCTCTGGCCTCTTTCATTTGCGTTATCAGAACTTTCCTGTCCTCTTGTATTGGCTTTGGATAGTCTTCTTCAATCCACATATCGCTACCTTTTAGGTTTTTGCGTTTTTAATATTTCAAATCGTGTGCTTTCTTTTGTTAATTTTATCAACACTGGCCTATTCCTATCCACAGCGTATTTCCCAATTCTTCTTATTTCGTCTATTTCTGTTTCTTTATTGTTGTTTATTCCAATCTTTTGTATTACTAAATCTATTTTTCTTCTATACCTGTCTTATCCTCATGTTCTTCGTCCTTGATACCTCTTACAATTAAATTCTTTTTTCTTATTTCCCTTTCTAGTTTTACTATCTTGTCATCCTGAATCTCAATTTTTTTCAATGTTTGATTTTCTTCTTTTATCTGCTTTATTTCTTTTGTTATAGCATCCATCTTAACGTTCATCTGCTTCATATTCTCATTAATTTGATTAAACATTTGCTCTATTCTCTCCATTTCGCACATGTTCACTTTTTAGTGTATTTGCCTCCTTTAATTATTTATTTCTTTCTCTTATTGTTTGTAATTACTCTACTTGTTCGGGAATGATTTTGCGCGTACTTATTGTATCTAATATTAATTATGTATTAGGAGGAATAACTTACATATGCGTTGTTATCACCGGACCTTGCTTATCGCCCGGGTCGACGCTCGGACGATACGCAATCTGCACTAACTTTAACGTTCGGTATTTTTCACTTAAACACAATTATTTTGCTTTCAAATTCACTATTACGCTAACTAATATTTTTTACACTTTATTACTAATTGTCTTATACCACTAATTTCTACTTTGCTGTTATTTAACTATTTTTACTATTTTATTTTGATATAAATTTGCTATGTGACGGAGCCGAGGCGTTCGGTTACTCAGCGTCGCCACCACATTCTTGAAATATCTTATTCAATTGTATACAATTAAAAAAATCCAAGAATAATATTAATTGACGCCCCAAATAATTAAAGTTGTTTTAGTAGATGAATGTAATTGTACGAGGCTAGTTCAATAAATACACGTTCGAGCGCTGTGAAACGATTGTTAGTGGAGCTATAATCGTACAAATTTGCGTAGGCCAGCGGCTGCTATATAGCTGTCTATTGTGACACATCCCTCGTGTTATTCGTACAGGAGACAGTTGTTGTGCGCGTTTCATTATGGCAGGACTTATAGTTGGAGCGTCCAGAACCGATCACCGTGGGCCATTACTTTTTGAATTTAAAGAGCCTGGGGTTAACATCAATGCTGTCCGATACAGTGAAACCTTGACTCGTTTGCATACAGCCATAAAGAACAAACGTCCTGGGATGCTTACGGAAGGCGTGATCCTCCTTCACGATAACGCCCGTCCGCATACAGCTAACATCATCAAATCACAGATGGAGCGGATGAGGTGGGAGATTTTAGAGCACCCCCCTTACAGCCCGGATCTTTCACCCTGTGACTTCCATATCTTCGGACCATTGAAGAAGGCACTTAAGGGACAGCGATTCCAGTCGGACGCTCAAGTCAAGCAGGCAGTTTTGAAATGGTTCCGCGAACAGCCAATGGACTGGTACCACACCGGTATACAGCGTCTTGTGAAGCAGTGGGATGCATGTCTTTGTAGTAATGGCAATTTTGTTTAGTGTAAATAAACCGCTTACATGTACCACCGTTCGAACGTGTATTTATTGAACCAGCCTCGTATATTAATACATACTGTTGAGAATAGTTTTGTCTTCCAATTGTTGGTTAATGATTTAATCTTGTTATTATTCAAAGTGAAGGTTGAGTTAAAAGTAATGGTCCCAAAATTACATGTATGGCCATATACAGTGTGAGTGTAAAGTATAGAATAAAATTAATTAAATTTTTATTCTTATTTTTATGCAATTTGCATCGGACAAATCAAATTTTATTTTTAAGTTTCCATCTTTTGGTATAAATCAACTCTTTCTATCTCCACCAGTGGAGGCGCAACAGGAGCAACTTGAGAATGTTAAATGGCATTAGGGGTCAAAAGCTACATTTTCGGAAGAACCATTTCATCCTCTATGTAGCAATGTAAACATCTTCAACGTCACGCATAGGGGTATTTGAGCAATCTGAGTGGCCAAAATAATTTTTTTGCTTAGATTAGTTCTAAATGACATAAATGATACAACAACAATAGTTTTCTAAAATATATGTATTTATTTAATGAAAAATATGGTGTAGAAAGCAAAAATAAGTACAAACTAATCATTAAGTTCCGATTCACTTTCACATGGTATAACCATTGAATTTGGCTGTGCTGGCAGAAGCATATCGATGGTTTCAGGAAAAAACGAAGCAAATTTTCTTTTCTCTAAAGTCCTCATACTACTGAGCAGCGGATCTGAGCTCAAGAGGAGTCGGTAGAAAATATCTCTGTTACATGATTCCCTTGAAAATTTCCTTGAAAAATCTTGCCGATATGTCCTAAATTGTTTGTTACGCGCTTCTGCTGCCTCCTCAGAAAGTTGACCGATAGGTAGCAATGCGTGTTGTATTATGATTGCACCGTGAATCAATATTTTATGCATAGTCGGATCCATCGGATGCCAAGGGTACAATTCGACATATAAACGAGCAGTCTCTACTGCATATTTATCATACTTTTCCACATCTATCGTGTATCCGCTTGAAATGATTTCCAGTATTACTTTCAACCTATAAATTAAGTCGTAACTGATGCCTGTAATATCTGAACCTAATTTCGGATACTCATAAAATCTCCTACTCGTGTTGCCATCATTCGTATTGCTAAAATTTTTTTTTAGCATATCCACTACAAACCATTTTTTTGCAAAACCTGGCTTGTATTTTCATTTTCCTCTGTTTTTCCACCTGTTTGTCTTCTACAGTTTTCCTTTCCCTGTATTTATTTACGGGCAATTTGTATCCCAAGTGGAGAATGCTCTCGAAAAGTCTTATCCTGGCATGTAAAATCGACAACCCAAATTTAATAGCTTCAAAAGATATTTCTTTTTTATTTTCCAGTTGATTGAAGTCTTTTGAAGTCGCACCACAGATGTAGCAACGATTTGTTGATGTTGTGCCAGTTGCTGCGTTGCAGACCTTTCCGTCCACCATTGTCAATATAAAGCAATATTTGACGAAAACCTTTATTCCGCCAATATCAACTTCAGTTGTGGTTAGAAATTTTATACAATTTTGGATGTATTTAATTTCATCATTTGTGATGTTAGTAGTTTCTTTTACGAAACGGAATCTAATTAGTCGGCAGAATCGTGGAGAAGATGGTGTAGGATTTTCCCACAGTACTTTTTGGTTTCTTTTCCATAAACTAATCGCACAGGTACAAAGCAGCTTTAAAAAATATTTGTATCTGAATTATCTTCGTTGTCAAATTTTTGCTTAAACTGTGATTGCTGCGATCCATCGCATTCCCATTTACATATAATTTTTAGTGTATCTCTTTCTCGTTCTTTTACTGTTGATATGACCTCTTCCAGGAATTCTGATAAACGTTTCACGGTAATATCGACCAAAGGTTGCAATTGGGTTTCAGCGCAGGTACTCGTCACTGTGCACGCTTCTGGGGGTAGATAACAGCCTTTTTTTATCTGCTGTATTAGACTATAACACGGGAAGAACTTCTTATTAGTATTTCGAATTATTTCATATTGTCTACGTGTTAAATCAGCATCTATAAACATTTTCAATGCTTGTATTGGCGTTAGACGCGAAGAGTCTTCACTTTTGGAAGTTGCATATGCTCTTCTATATTTTGTTGCACGTGTTGGGGTGCTCGTCATATCTTTTAGTAATACGGAAGCATCCCGTTTTACAGATTTACTCAACTCAACTTGTGCTGCGTGAACAATAACTCCGACTTCAAAAGTAGAGCGAAGCTCTTCTGTTTTCCTCTTTTCACTGGACTCTCCAAACGGTTTTTGAGGTCGACCCGGCCGATTTTGCAAAACCACAGGAATTTCAAATGTTCCTTCTAACTACAGGTGATTATTTTCAAAAAAAAATCTCTTCCTTACGATGGGCTTTTGTCCATCTCTGTTTCATTTCTGATTTGAAATGTGCGAAACTAAATTTAAACTTTTTCGATTGTTCTTCAGTGAAATCCTCAAGCGACAACAGTTGGTCTTTTAAAAAATCCAGTTTTTCGTCAAAAGTTGGTTTACTTTCCTTCCTCAGAAGGTCGAATATATGTCTGCGGGTCACTATCCGTACTCCCGAAGTACTCAATCCGCATAAAACATGCAAAATGTTGCTTTCAAATTCATTAAACTTCATTCACATATTCAGAGTTTTTCATGGGAAAAAAGTAAAAGTACTGAAATTTTCCAAATTGCTGATTTTTGCAGGTTAATTTTTTGATTCCGTACTACTCAAAACTTGAAGTTGTAATATTAATAAAAAAGAATGCCAGATCTACCCCGATACTATAACTTATGGCTTGATAAGTATGCACTTCGTTGGAAAATCAGTCTTTTTTAAATATTACTTTAAAAAAGTATACATTTATAGAATAAAATGAAAAAATATATTACAATAAAATAGATTAATTACCTGTAGAATCAGAATCTATCACTTTTCCGAACAAGATTAAGGTAAAAAAATAATTATTCACTATAAAAGCGTTTTCACAAAATCGCTCAGAAAAAATATGTATGCTAGATTTTGATGATCGAATTGCAAATGACGCCGATAGAGCAGGCGGCGTGCGAGGGAGAAGGGTGGGAGGTGCTGCATATTGTTCACTGGAATTTCCCCTAACTCAGGTACTTGATTTTAGTTGGGTTTTTCCAAATTAGTTAGATTGACTTTTGGCCGCGTAGATTTCTTAAATATCCCTCTGTGCATCGGTCGATTAGAACAGAAAAATTAAAAAAAATTTGTTTGAATATTTTCAGCATTAATATTAATGTCTGCTTGTATTTTCTATTAATAGTAATCAAAACAAGCAATAGTTTCCTGAAAGTATCATCCACATCTTTCTTTAGGTCATTTCTTTAGGTATAAATTATACATTTGTATCCACCGCCACTGGTTGTGATAGAAATGTATCATTAATGCAAATAGGTGGAGATTTGTGTAATGCTTTCAAAGAATTGTTGTTTGCGTCGATTTATTAATAGAAAATGCAACCAGAAATTATTAGTGTAGAAAAAATATTGAAAGGTTACTTTTTTCCTGTTCTAATCGATCGATGTTGAAGATGCTTACATTGCTGCATAAATGATGAAATGTTCTTTTCGAAAATGTAATTTTTGACCTCCATTGCCATTTAAAATTTTCAAGTTGTCCCCTGTTCCGCCGCTACTGGTGGAGATAGAAAGGGTTGATTTATGCCAAAAGATGGGAATTTAAAAATAAAAATTGATCTGTCCGAAGAAAATTGCATAAAAATAAGGATAAAAATTTAATGAATTTTATTCCATACTTTACACACACACTGTATGTAATTTTGAGACCGTTATTTTTAACTCCATCTCCACCTAGAAAGATATCTCTTTAATACTTAATACATACTTTTCATAATTACAGTTTTTCATATTGTTGTAAATAAAACTACTTTACTCATGTACCAAACTCATAACTTTCGTTAATACAACTGAAACATTGAATGTCTAATGATTCTAATTTAGATTTTAGAAAATACAAAACTTTTTATAAAGAATTTTTCAAAATTAACAAAAAACGTTTCCAATATGTTGCTAACTTAAGTACACACAGTATATAACTCAGAAGTTACTTAACTGTGCCTTGCTTGTGTGTGTATGCGTATCTATGGAGATGATTAGTGGTAACACTTTATGTATTTTTAGAGTAGCAAATCTTACTTTAAGTAAGAAAGACTGCAAGTTTTACTATAATTTTATTTGCACAAAATTATATACTTACTTCAGTTGATTAAAATACTACCATAAAGCGATTCAATATGAACATTCAATGAGAAGAATAACACGACACAACTACTACTTTTTTTTAATACATAAAAACATTGGTTTCTTGCACTAAACGCGCCTAGAATTCGAAAATTTTATAAAATGTAGAGTGGTGTTTCCTTCATAATAATCAAAATAAGTTCAAGCAAAAAATAATAATACAGTCTCTTCAACTAAAACCGAATATCGTTTTAAGCACCGGTCATCACGTGTTCGTCAAGATCTAATTAAATAAAATTTTTCAATTTTGATTAAATTTTCAATAATTATTGCCTAAAACAATCTCAAATCTTCTGTAAAAATTTGGAAGCGATTTTGAATCCTGAAGGGTCTCAAATGACAAAGCAGGTGTCGAGTAATTATGGATTATGGCAATTGAACAATCTCATATAAATTTTTCAATTCAAGATGTTTTACATTATATGTTTTATTTTCATATAAATGTAGTTATTAAAGTAGCATCACTATAAAATTAACCTCCTTCTTTATATCTTATACTTCTTACTATACAAGTAGTAATTGATCGTCGGAGGTTTTAACCTGGTAGAAAATCTTTCCAAACAGGTTTAAATTGCGGTGGTTATAACGGGTGATCAATTAAGAAATATTTTTTTTATAATACAAAATAATACAAAAAAATCAACTAAATCTCGATGACGCGTTCAAGCATAATCGTTGGTATCTCGAAAATAACACAGATAATGTTGGTTTTCAATGCTTCAATCGTAGCCGGCTTATCCACAAAAACCTTAAACTTTACATAACCCCAAAGGAAAAATGCAACGGTGTGATATCGCAAGATCTTGGAAGCCAGTTCAAGTTGTTGAGAACGGCGCCGAATCGATTCATTCCGATTCTCGCTTACACTGTCGGCTACATTCGTTATATTTTCAACATTACGCTCTAGACGAGGTCTATTCCATCGAGCGTTATCCAATAGTAAATATTGGATCTTCAATTTGTTGATGGTATGACGAATAGTTGCTTCAGTAGGACGATTATGAACATCATAAGTTTGCCGTGGTCTGATATAATAAAAAGCCAACAAACGGTGGAATAAAGAGGTGTTCCCGAATAGTATACCCTTACACGACTCGTACAAAAAGTTAGCTGAAAGCATACAACATTCAATATTTCCAAAGTGATTGTATCTTGATCGTTCCCCCAACAAACATCCAAGGATAATTGTCCGGTGATTCGCAAGGACTCGGTCGCTTGTCTAGTAACAGCTTGTTACTACGCTGTACAGGACATCGCAGTAAACGCAAGGAAACAAAAATTTCGAGTAAATGGAAGAGAACAGCAAACACGACGAAGTAAAGAAATAAGAGGACACAAAGAAAACTTTCCTGCATAAATTTCGCTAAGAATTTCACAGATTTCCCTTGTATGGAAGTGCTTGAGTAATGAGTTATGGTTCTCCCTTACTGGATGTTGTACATTTTAAGGAAATCGATCCCAAAAATTCTCGATTGTGCTGGAATAGAATGGCTAAACGCAGCAAAGCTTTTTGCAAAGAAATGGCGTTGTAACAGATACATTCAAATTTGGGACAGAAAGTCATATGCGCGACCCTGTAGGTGGTTAGGTATTTATATAAATAGGTCGAATTTTGAACATTTGCCGTTGTCGGAGTTAATGTTGATGCCATTTTGAGGTGTGGAAAAATACTCGTGATATTGGGTTTTATCTAGATTATCCAGGATTTAGAATCACTTACATCGTTTGTTAAATCAGAGGGTAGTTATTTGGTTGGTACTCTAGATGAGATTTCCTGAAAAAGGAATTGTTAATTTCACATCTACCATCGAATCGGCATCAAGGTTGGGGTCACGTTTCTCCGTTGCATATGGGATAGAAACAATCTTGAGATTGGTGTTAGACACGGAACTGAAACCAGTTGCGAAGTACTGCGCTTTCTGTTTAGTCATTAAGAGTATCTTATCATTCCCGTTAAAGAAGTTGCATACGTTGAACGTACCCTAATTTTGTTTTGGGTTTGGGTGCCGTTATTGGAAGTAGCCGCACCAATCATTTACTAACGAAAGCTTGGAGTCCATTATTTCTATTTTATTTTTCTGTTTTCTCCTCGGTTAAGCAGTTGAAGTTTTTTGATATATACAACCCACGCTCAGGAGTTAGTCCGTCCAATTTTATCCCGTAGTCTGAGACTTTTACGTCACAGCGTCACCCACAAGAAGATGAATAATGGAAATCGAAATCGGTTATCGATTAAGAAATAAAATCTCCAAAATGATTACCAATTGAAACCAGAATGGCACCAAAAATTTTAAAATTCTTCAACTGCAAGCATATCTGCACCTAAGAATGGAAAAGTGGCCTAGCGGCTAGATTACTATTTGATATCCTTTTGCTTTTCGGCCAAAATTGCATGCTTAACGTTACAAGTGTAGTGGCTAAGTGTAAATTTAAAAAAAATATTGATTTATACAAGGCATATCAAAAAATCGTGGCAGCATAAACTTACATTTTTTTAAACAAAACACACTGTTTTTTGAGTCAGAGTGTTCTTTTGACTAATTTTGTTTTAGATAACGGCGTTCTGTGACTGAATTATTGCATACTTACTAATTCAAACAAGAAATCCATGATTTTATTTAAAAGGAAAAATCATTTGTAACGGTTTAGCTTTACTACTAACGACGGCTCTAGAAGAACAACTTAAAAAATTGAAACAACCAAAAGAAATACGGATCAATGCACAGCACTAGGTTCGTAGAGAATAAAGTATTTATAATAGTTAGAGCAGCAGCGTCCGGTTTCGTCGTAGAGTGGGGGGGTCCTTAAAGAGTTCTAAAAAATTAAACTGATGTCTAACAAAGCGCCACCTGCTGATACAAAAAAGAATTAAATCCGACTAACAGGAGATCAACAGATTTTACTTAAAGCCTAATACGCTAGATTAAACACAACAATTAGTCCTAAGCGAAAGACAAACAATTCAATAAAACAACAAACAAATCTTATAGAAATAGGTGAATGTGACCAAAATAGAGAAACTGTTACATATATTTACGTACGTTAGCAGTAGTCTTGCTTAATAATAAATAAGGTTTGCAATTAATGCGCCGGATTCACAGGTAAGCTTTAATTGCACTAAAACTAATGTTAACGTTCCAATTGAAAATTGGCTAATAGAAAAACTCTGCGTACACATATCACTTACACACGGCGATTTATCTGGTCGAACATGCAACGACACTGACTTAAACTAAGATTACAAGAGGTAAGTACCTCCCGCAAACCTAAAAGGCTTTTTATTTTTGCGTCAATCGCTTTAAGTGAAGCGTCCCAGCCCGTATAAAGCTGGTTAAAAATGTTCGGTTGTAGAGAGTACCACTGAATAAAAATTTACTTAAGAACTAAAGATCAAGCCGTTTCATGTCATATGTATATAAGCTCCATACGCATTAACAATGAATAAGTTACTTAAATAATAAAACTTAGCTGTAATCTGATGGATGCAATTCCGAGAGTAAGAGTTTCCTGCCAGCGACGATTTCTCTTAGGGGAGGGTGCAAAAGAAACAAAAGGCGATAAGGCTTCCTCGATGAAGTTATGAAGCATAACCAACCTCTGTTAGACGTGGTATCCACCGGTTGCCTGCAGCTTACCTAATTCGAAACCGTAGTGCGGTCTTTAATTGACAAGAAAGGTTTTAATCAGCCACTCCAGCACCCTAAGGAGTTATCCAGGTATAACACACAACAAAATCGTAAGGTCAAAAAATGTGCTAAAAGAATTCCACGTGGCAATTAAAACTAATACAAACAGAAAAAGAAAAGCAATGTGTACTCACGGTGAATTTAACCGGATTTAAACTTAATCAATAATTTTATTAGAAATCTTGTATAACACATAAATAATTTGTGTAAATTTCAATTTTAAGATGCACGTTAAATCACCCGTGCGGAAGTAGAAAAATGTCCGCTGTTCGCCTAAGAATCTTACTCAAATTTTATTTTCAATTAATAGAAAATTAGCAAAATTGCGAGCCAAATACGACTTTTGTCGTAACATATTACTCGCGACACACGTTTTATATTGCTCTCGACACACGTCCCATATTCCTAAAATAAAATTGTAACACATTTAGTTTTTGAAAAAATGAATATAAAATTTATTTTTACTACAAATTTAAAATTTACCACCATGTGATTGTAATCTTGTTGAATAAAGTCATTGTTGTCATAATTTTAAGCCGACGATATTGCCAAATTTGTGCATGAGTGATATTATAAAGCTTCCCTAACAATCTTAAAAAGGTATAAATGTCTATAGTGAATACGTGGAAAGATGATGTACGAGGACGGTCTGAAACGTTTCCGACCTCAACGTGAAGATGGCAGCACTTGTCAGTAAAAGTCAGGAATATAGTTGTGCATCTTTTGACAGCAACACATCAAAGTTTCAACCATTTTGGACCCGCAATTTTTATTTGATAACCGTTTGAGTGAGTCGATTTGAGTATTTTTGTGAAAATTAAGAAAATCGAGTATCGAGCTGTCATAAAATATTTGTTTATGAAAGAGAATACGCTTACCCAAATTAAAAATGAGTTAAACTCTGTTTACGGAAACTCTTCACCGTTATTTACCACTGTAAAATTTTGGGCAGCTGAATTTAAACGTAGCCGTAAGAGCTTGGGAGATGATGAACGTTCGGGACGTCCAAAAACTGTAACTACTGACGATAACATCGCTAAATGGTGTTAGACGACCGCCGAATTAAATGAGAAAGATACCAGAGGCAATAAAAATGTCTAAAGAACGTGTTTGTCACATATTAGCTGTCTGCGTGTTGGGTGCCGCGTTTGCTAACGTTAGACCAAAAACGTGTTTGAATGAACATTTTCAATGCTCTGTTGAAGCAGTTTAAGCGCAATAAATCCGAGTTTTGGCGTAGTGTAGATAAAACTTGGATGCATCACTATACGCCTGAAACAAAAATACAGTCAAAACAGTGGACTGCAAAGGGGGAACCGGCTCTAAAAAAAGAAAAATCTGTTTTTTTGGCTGGGAAAATGATGGCAACTGTATTTTGGGATAGCCATTACAGGAGCATACTACGCATCATTACTTAATAAGCTGAAAGCAGAAATTGCGGATAAACGGTTACATTTGTAGAAAAAGAAAATCCTGTTTACCAGATCTAGCCCCGAGCGACTTTTTTCTGTTCCTTCAACTAAAAACTGGGCTCGGAGGACAAAGATTTTTGTCAAATGAGGAGGCAATTACCTTCGTGAACAATTATTTTGCAGAGAAGAACGCCGAGTACTATTTGGACGGATTAAAGAAATGGGAGCATCGCTAAGAGAAATGTATAGACTCACAAGGAGACTATGTAGAAAAATAAAAATAAATTTTAAGATAAAAATTCTTGTAGTTATGTTAGGTCGGAAACTTTTCAGACCACTCTCGTACTAATCGATAATAGAAAATTAGATAATGGTTAAAATGGAAAAGCATTCTAACAGTAAATATTTTTTTAAAGATGTCTTAAACTCTCTTAAACCTAAATAAAGTGGTAATACATTATAAAATTTTATAGCAAAATAATTTGGACTTGTTTTGATGTTTTATTCTATGAAATAATGGGCGCAAATCATTCCACGCTCTAGTTTGGTGGTTGTGTAAATTATTAATAGGTTTCGATATTAAATATAAATTTCTTATAGTTAAACTTTAATACTTTTAATAAAAATAACCAATACAATAGTGTGGATCCAAACGTCATTTTAAATATTTAATACTTTTATTCACGTATTACAAAAAAATGAAGTTTACATACAGTGTAAAACGTATATAAGCGAAGTGTAATTCAAATGTATAGTAGCATATATTGCACAGATTTGCCACATAATTGTATAGAAATTACAAGGCAGTATATACAGGAAATTGATGTAATTCGTGCTCAGTGACAAGATATTATACTGCGGTTCATTCACCTGTTGAAATTGTTAATTATCGATAACAATTATTCTCTTGAGGAAACAACTAGTTCACATAGACTGTAAATAAATTGATTGATTCAAATAATTAAGTTACTTAAATTCTGTTTATTTAAAATATTTTTAAAGATTGAAACAATTTTTGGTATATACCTTCATTAAATGCATAATTTTGATATTTCTGTATTGTTCTTAGTTCTCGTTTAGCTTTGTTGTACCAGACAATGGAATAAATACGCAAATTAAACCTCTGCTATTTAGAACTATTGATGTTTTCTAAATGCTTTGTTCAATTGATGTGAAATACGCGTTTGAATCTCTCGAATAAATCGAATCGTTAAACTAAAATTAAAGGTGTAGGCTGTGTGTTGATATTTTACATAACATGTGGAATAAAAACTATCGTCGAATAATAGAAACAAATTTATAATGAAACGGCTAAAAAAAGTTTGTCGGTTACTTAATCATGTGTAAAGTATGATTATAAAACGATATTAATAATAGTTTACAAAATATTGAGAGAGTCTACAATAGTACAGTTGTAGTAAAAAGAAATACAGTATTTTTCCAATAGATGGCTTTAGTTATCTGTATCTCGCGTTATACTATAAGTCCAATCGGGTTTCAGTTTTGTGATTACTTGACTCAGGTTTGTAATATTTGACAGTTTTTCTTTGATAAAAGCAAAATGCAAACCTGGCGGTTAAAAATGTAAGCAGTGTTTACAGTTCTAATTCTGTAACAGTCAATTATGTGCAATTTAGGTTTCGTCGATTCCGTTCCGATTGATGTCAAAGATAAACCACGCACTGGAAGGCCAATTATCGAAAACATTAATAAAATTATGGAATTGTCAAGTCCGACCGTTATTTAAGCACTGTTTCGATTGCTTAAGAGCTAAATATTGCACATAAAATTGTTTGAAACGGTCAGCTGTGACGAATAGGAGAGGAATTGTGTTTCACCAGGACAACGCCAGGCCACACTTGTCGTTAGTGAATTGGGCATGTTTGTACGTGACCGTAGAGTGAATACTGTTTTAAAACTAAGACAAGCTCATACCTATTTTGTTATATGCTTTTTGCGTTTCTTCCTCATCAATCCCTCCAAAATGTTACAGTAAATTCAAACGTGACTAACTCACACTTGCATATTTATCCGAAACAAATATTTAATTAATATAAAGTTTTTTAATTTTAAAGTTCTTAACCTTCTAGGTGGAGGTAGGGTTGAAAATAACGGTCTTAAGATATTAATTCGTGTCGTTCGTTCTATTTTACCTGTGTGTTTTATATAATTTATTAATTTTAATTATTTATTAACTGTGATATTATCTACACGGATGACTAGTTTAAACTTTTTAAATTTTGTGACCAAGACAGTTTTCAATTTACTTTTTAGCCTCGATAAAGCCCTCGCAGTTGTAGGCGAAACGTCGACCTTTTATGTAACCTAAGATCGTTATTTTCAACCTCTACCTAAAAGGTTAAGAACTTCAAAATTACAAAAGTTAATTAGAGGAAAAAATACACTCAACTATACAGTTTTTTTTAATATTTGCGCTGCTTCTGACAATGTAAGCTGACACTTCTTTGTTTCACGTTACATTTTTGTTGAGACTAGTGTTGCGTATTAAAAACATCTCCAAAATCTTTTATGCCTGCCTTCTTCATTTATAGAAATAATCTAGCATACAAGTTCAGATCATAGATTGTGCAAATTGATTTTAAAAATAAAGCAAAATGGGCTTGGGTTTATGCCGCAATGCATAAAATCAAGATAAGGATTAATATAGTTGAGCCACGCAATCTATCTTAACCGCTCTTATTTGCATATTAGTGTTGTGGTTTCCATAATTTTGTTTTTTTTTGTTTAAATGTATCTTTGGGTTAGGTAAAGCAGTGAAGCTTATAACTATTTGGCTAAATTTCTGGTACAATAATATTTAATTAGAAGTCTTGTTTGCCTACCCAATTTGGATTAAAATTATCGAAATTTGTCAATTATGTAAAACTCCCAAAGTTAATATTTCTAAGGCTTTAAATAATATTTTTGAAGAAGGTAAAAGTAACATAATAGTCTCTTTGAGTTCTTCCAGTTGTGTAGATAATTTATCAGAAGATACGTTCACTCAAACAAAAAAGTTTTCTAGGATTGGACCGTGTCAAGAAGTTAACCGTAGATGCCAACGTTTGCCACCTACCGTAAGGGGCTGCGTCAGGGTAAAAAACTTGAAACAAACAAAAGAAAAGTTCAAGGTCGACAACTGATAGTCAGACTAAAGAAATCCAAAAGAAATCTGTTTCAGTAATGACTCCGACCGTGGAGTACATACGTACACTCGTTTAGAACGTGTTCCTACCACACTCAGCCATCAAAATGGTAAAATCATCCTATCTACATCTAAAAACTTAATGACCAATTGTTAGCATAACTAAATCCCTTATTCAAACTTTTTAATAATTATTTAACAAACGAGTGTATTAATAAAAGCGTACTTTGTTATTTTAATAAAATTATTATTAATAATTTTAGAAAAGATATGCTATTGTGAATGCACCTTTAGCAAGTACGGTTTTGTGAACTCATCGCAATTTTTTAATAGTATAACATAACCTAAATTGTTTCTACTTTTTTGTGAGCCTTGTATTTGATTATTATTTGCCTTTTCGTCTTTTGTGTGGCTATTTGACAACAGTATTTTAATTAAGGTCACTAAATTAATGGAGAATTGAGGTACTAAATTCCAAATTGTTGCGTCACACAATAGTTTTTATCACAGCAAAACAAAGTGTATAAATCTTTTTGTGAGAACGGATTGGTGCTTATTCAAAATAGTGATGCACCTACAAAGACCGAACCAGAAATGGTTGATTATGTTTGATAAATGATACAAAAAGCTCAAGTACATCTCTACGTTGCCTGTAAACAAGTTGAACTTTTGATAATGACTTCTCACATTATACCAAACAAAGATATTCATTCATATCGCTGTTGTGTATTCCAGCTTAAGATACTTTAACGATGAAGCTTGATTTCACTTTAATGTTATTTCACACAACATGCTCATGTAGAGTTTATAAAAAAAAACATTTTCTTAAAGTGGTTCCGCTACACTTCCAAAAGATATTTTAAGCAGCCGGAATGTTTATCGGGCCATTTTTTATATTTTTATTTTCTCTTACAACCCTGCTTGAAGAATTTAACTTTGAATAATGAGTAAACAATATTGAAGAACTGTGTGAGACAATAGTTTGTAAAGTAGATGAGCTAAACATCGTTAAATGTTATTAAGTGTTATCATCGGAATGTTGTATACAGTACAAAAATGTCTCAAAGTTTGTGTAAAACAAATTGAAGATTAATTACAACTGTAAATTAATCTTGATTTGTTATTATTAAAATTTGCTTTGGTACAAATTAAGACAGACTTTTTATTTACATTTTCAAATTGTATTTGATTGACAGATAAAATGGCAACTTTAGGTATACACATGTATGCTTGGGTTGCCTATACTCAAATCGTTCATTAATCAGAAAATCGTTCATTAATAGGGGTCATTAATAAACGATTTTGTTTACGTTAATGTAAGTCATAAATGCACGGTCGACGGAAAACATTCATAATGAATTTGTAAAGAAAAAACCCTCTCACGCACTTTAAACTCTTATATTTGATGGTAATCCTGACAATCTCTTTGTTCGTTTTGACGAACAGATTTTGGATACTGTGTGTGATCACCTTTATCTCTCGTTGTCACCAACATTCTTATGGGAGTTTTTGAAACTATTGTCTTTGAAAGTTTCTCTTTAAAACCTAAAGTATGGCTTTCGTATGTTTGGTCCCATATTCGCTTTTTTGAGACACAATTTTGGAGAATCTCAATAAACAAGTTAACATCAAGTTTACCGTAGAAATTAAATTCCTTGATAATCAGGTCAATCGGAAACTTGACTACAAATTAGGTCATTGGTGTATCACAAACCCACTCATGTTCACAGATGATTATATACTTTTCCTTGTCATTATCCTGCCCAAAATAATTCTCTGTTAAATCTCTGGTATTTCAAGCTTTGCTTTATGTCAATCCAACAGTCTGAATTTAGAGCTGTGTATATCACAAAATACAACTAGTATTAAGTGTATCTAATAAAAGTTAATTATATTTAAGTGTAAATGAAATGATATCGTTGTTACTCGGTGTTTATTTTTTTATTCTATTGCAAAAAATACTTACTTAGTCCTCTCTATTGGCTATTTTTTTAAATTTAAGCCAGCCAGCGGCAAAAATATATTAATTTTTACCTAAAAGAACAAACTGGTACGATACTAACCAAAGAATGCAAAAGACTAAAAATTAAAATAGCATTAATATAAACGAATATTTAAAATAAGGGAAAAAAATAAGTCCAATTTGACTAACTTACTCATCTTACAGTATCATATACTGGATTTCTCCGTTTAACAAAGTTTGGATGAGTCAGGGTTTAACCCATACCTTTCTTCCGAGAAACATCGGACTATCGTTACAATAGACAAGGGTAGTCCAACGTTTCCAAAAGAAAGGTCCAGTATATGAGACTATACTTTACCAAAGGAGGAAGAAATTATAGGGCTAACAAAATTATTACACAATATTTTCCAGATAAATGTGGGATTAAAAGTTACTAATTGAACATCTACTTTTACATTGTAAAGTTTAAAACGTTGACATAACTCACATGACAAAAACGTACTTTCTTACATACTCCTATAAACCACAATATTAATTTTATATCTTCGAATTCTCGTACTATCAATTTATTAGTCCAATATGACTGTATGAGTAATAAAGACCGAGTATTGTTACACGCTCTCTGTTATCCACATCTGATAAAATGCCATGTTCATATCGAAGATCGAAAATATCAAAACACCTTGTAATCTTTGTTTAAAATTTTTCTTTTTAAAAATAATCTCCAAGTAATTATTATGTAAATTTAAATGGCGTTAAATTACATTCACACGGAAACATTGTTTTTTCATTGGTATTGTACGTTATTTTTGTTCAATTTCCTCATCTTGCGTCGTTGCAAGTCGCGATCAGTTTATCGACTTCATCGTAAAATAAAATAAATTTTTGCTGCTCCATTTTGACGATTGTAATTTTTTGATGTAGTTTAAAATTTCTCCATCTAGAAAATTTTGTTGATAGTACATGCACAAATGATTATAAGAGTATTATTATTGCCGTTCTAAGTCAGTTGACGATCGGCTTATGCTAATTTTAGTTTACTGGTAACTGTTAAGCCCTTACTCAGCTTCACAATGTTGCAATTTTAAAATTTCAATACTATCAACATACATTTCTACTTAGTAGGTTCTATTAAAAAGAATTTATTGTACCAATGTGTCAGTTTCTAACGTTGTTAAAAAAATTATTTTAATCCGACTTCTCTTCTTTATTTATATTGCCGTCCGTTCCGCCACAACAACCTTTGGTTTATCTAGCTAGACCGGGTTTACATTCAACCAAGACCTCTAGGTATTTATGAATTTATTTAAGTAAATAAGTAAATAATACCAAATTTTAAAAGAACTTCAAACCTTACGCTATAAATTATAAACTGTTGCGAAGTGTTTTTGTACTTACGTGCATATTAACTTTCGTTTCGCTTTTAATTCAATAATTAGACATTTTAATTTATACGAGGTTAACGCAAATAACGTTTAATTAGACAAGTTGTTTTATTAATGAAAATTAGCGATAGGCGAATAGCTTACTATAGTCTTACAGAGTTTATTCGGATTGGTTTCGGATTAAGGATGGAAAGAAAATTATTGAACAAGTCAATAATGAAATAATTACCTACATGGCATTAAGCTTGCACTTATAAAGGAGACGTTATCGCTAGCGGAAGAATGGGCAACGGTTGTAGGGAGTTAATGTTAAATAAGGTGATGCGCACGACGTCTCTATTGACAATGTAAATTTTATGCCGTGTGATAATCGTTATCTCGGCGGCAAATTTGTAACCAATAATTGTCGATTGCTTATGCCGAGAATTAAGAAATGAGTGCTATAACCAAATAAATTAAAATCCAATAATTTATAAATTAGCCGTTTTGTGATAGCCACTTACAAACTATTTCTCTAATGCCGTTTTGCTGTAACCTTTGTTGGCATTCTCCCGTAAAATAAACGTTAATTTTTAATTAAGCATATGTTAATTACAATGAATTTAATTATACGAAAAAAATATTGTGTTAGTTGAATAGTTTCCTTACATTTGCTTACTTGTAAATCGCCTTCAGTCCATCAATTTTATCCTTGAGTTAAAATAATTTTTGTTGTTGCATCTTTTCGATTGTATTTTATTGATGTAGTTCAAATTTTCATAGACGGTCATGTGGTAAAAAAAATTTGTAACGTTTGCCGTTTACCGGCAGTCGATGTTCAACTCTAGTAGATATCAGTGACGTGTGATACGCACGTTATATTTAGCGGAAATAAATAAGTTTTAAGTTTGAAGTTAGTTAGAAGTGTTTTCCCCGTTTCTCAAGTTCGCAGATATTTATATTTCTTCATACGACCGAAAAATTTAACTTTCTAAGTTTGCTGGGAACTTAAAGTCTAAATCCAACTGCACGATATTGTGGTTTTAAACTTCCATTCCCGTACTACATTCCTACTTGGTAGGATCTGATAAAATAAATATTTTTAGCGACGTGTCAATTCTGATTTACTTTGATACAACTTGATGTCTATGCTTTCATCTTGATCCAATTTACCCTAACAACCTCTGGTTCATTACAACATACCCGGGTTTAGAGTCAGCCTTGACCTAGGTATTTATATTTTTGTTTAAATAACTGACTGAACAAAACTAAAATTAAAAATGGATTTGAATCTCATATTGTAAATTATAAACTGTCGCAAAGTATTTTTATAATTACGTGCATATTAATCGATGATGCGATTTTAATTCACTGAATTGATACTTTGTGAGTATATTTAAGTTAGTATTGCAAAATGTATATTTATTTTTGATTTTATGAACGTAACGCAGATAACTTTTAATTAGGTAAGTTGTTTTAATAATGAAAATTAGCGATCAAGTGATTTAATGTTTTACTATTTTACTATGTTACACTATGTTAGCTAATGGGCAATTATAAAATTCAAAAACGTTGTATTGGTTTCATAGCTGTTTATTTATTTAATCGTATGGTACATTTTAAATATTGTATTGTGATGTAAGTGTTATGTATGGTGCCCCAGAAGATCAGTATAAACGTGTACA
Organism: Abscondita cerata; assembly: GCA_030710515.1. NCBI lineage: Eukaryota > Metazoa > Arthropoda > Insecta > Coleoptera > Lampyridae > Abscondita > Abscondita cerata. Next base: position 56,115 of record JALBCR010001051.1, read on the forward strand.
GTTTAATTGGTTACACACACAAAATACGTTAAACACCAAAATATCAGTAGCAATACAGCATATCGTGCTCTCTCGGTGTATTCACACATAAAATTATAAAGTGATGGCGACAGATTAAACAAATAATAGACATCACCCATAGCTGTGGCTATTGAGTGACTTGGATTCTTATCCTTTCTGAACGTCGTTATTAACCCACTAGCTATGTCCACAGAGCGCGAGGATTCAAATGTAATCGTGAGTAATTAATTAAAAGCGCCACTTTGACTTACATCGTATTTTATCAAAGCGGTCAAGGTTACTTTGAAAGTAATACGGACAGATAAGATAAGACACAAATATTTTGACATTAACAAATAGTTACCTGAAGATACGCTACTTAACTAGAATCACATACGGGTATCGTTTATTAAGGCTTTATTTTGGAGCGTTTGACATCAATAGTTCCAGATATATTTAAGCAATAATTTGGTACTATTAATTGGACTGTTTGGATACACACGCTAAAATTTAATTAGCTGCAAAACAAAGCACTGATGGCGTTCTAGGTCGGCCGCATAGTACTAAAAGAAAGCTCCTTTCGGTTGGTAAAGCTTCCCGCTACTTTGCGTAACAGAATTTCAGTCGGCTACCTCCGAGCCGCATGGGTAGCATATCACGTCGTCGAGTACCAGAAAAGGTTGATAGGTTAATCCTTCCAATTACAACAGCATAAAATAAAGGCACCCACAATTTCCAAACGCGCTCAAGCCTCAGCAGACATCGACTAAAGTAATCCCAGATACTACGAACGGACAAAGAAACTGTAATAATTAGAGAAAGCGAATGAAGCAAACTATTCAACGTGTGTTGCAATGTATGTCAGTACGCTCACCTGCAAACGTTTATTCTAAACAACATCTTAGATTTTCATTCAATACATATTCGGTGTAATTATGGCGAATGATTAAAATAACTTTGGATTAATTCATCACTTGTGTTTAGAATTTCACTTCAAAGTTCTTTTATTACAACACACGACTGTTCTTGGTGACAAACACCACCAAAAAGAGAAAGAAAGTAACACGTGCGCAATTAGATTTAGACGTTGACCTTGTCCTATTAAACTCGCGGCAAAAGTAGACAGGGCCGCAATAAGCCATATAACACATACGCAGAAAAATTCCAACGTTAGAAAAGCAAATGCCAATTTTTATCGTAACAAGTAATGTTAATCCCGTATAAACTTTGTTGAATTTATGCATTGTTTTAAATGCAATAATTCTTGTAGATTTTTTTGTAGCGAATTTTTTTTTATTTATTTTCATTTTGTGTATTATTTTAACAGATTTGTGATGGTACTTTCTTCAGGTAAATCAACATGAAAATAACATCTTTGGAGTCTAGACTGGCTTTCAATTGAAGCTACATAACGTCGTGTCCTTGTTTGGCGCCCTCTCGACTTTGAGTAACTTATCAATTGTTATTTTTAAAGGCAAATAATCAGTCGACCCACCCCGCCCACTGAGTTACGGAGCAGCTCCTATTTATTTTATGTTTTAATTAAAATTATAGTTAACTTCTTTTGTAGGTAGCATTGCGTTTGTAATTTGAATTAAGTGAGGGCTTTCTACAGTTATCGCAAATATAAAATTTTTATAATTTTAGAATATTTAATTATCTAATAAACCCAATTTACAATTATGAATACTTAAATATAAGCTATACATTTTTTTCGTACTTTAATTTAGTTTATTATTATAGTATGTGGTAATATCAATTTGTTTTTATACAAAAACCAACATAAATAAGATACGTAAAAATTAAATTGACAAATTTTGTTAGCTTTAAAATTTAAACTGCAATTGCTTATAAACAAAAAGACATAAACTATGTTAACATATTATATTACTGAAAATATTTCTGTGTGTAAAACGATTCTGCAATAGGAGATATGTCAACTTTGCGTGCAATCATAAAAGGATTTTATATCGTTTATCTCATAACAAATAAACGGAAATAGTTAACATTGACTTTTTATTTTTTTTTAAAGTCACAGAAGTTCGTCTCAAAAACAAAGTTGTCTCATTTTAGATAAATCACGAACGCATGTTTTTCAAATTGCTTCTTGTTATATTTTCTGTTTCATATCATCTCAAACTGTTTAAATTTTTTTTTGCTTGCTTACACAAGGGTTTCAGCATATGGCACACAATAAAAATATCCTATCTACTAACTTTACATAACGTATGTAATATCTTTTCAGCGTTTTTGGTATTTAAAGGTTGTACGTGAATTCTATCTTAAGTAGCATGAGTTTTTAGGATATACTTCGTAAGAATTTTGTATATAATTTTATGTTGTTCCTGCACTTTCAAAATTGTAGTTTGATTTTCAAAATGTTTTTTTCTGTTTCGGTGTTTTAATGGCATAATTATAGTATCGAAACGATAAAAAACAGGTTGCTTATAGAGCTCCTGTTTCTGGTAATTTTTTTTAGTAACAGTTGTTAACCCTGACTATGGAAAATGTTTAATGCCAGTTATTTAAAACTGTCAAAACTAGTTAAAACTGTGAAGTACTTCTTAAGATAATATGAACTTATAAATACGGTAACAGCACATTTTGTGTGGTAAGAATAACCAAAATATTTATACACATTTTGAAATTTCAATATTTTACAGATCAATCTACAATTGATTATTTTTAATCAGATGGTGTCGACATCGTAGACTCCACAATGTGTAACCAGTTGTCAATAAAATATACGTATGCTGTCTTATGTGTCTTCCCCATATTCTATTATGTATTTAAACAAATAAACACTAAACATCCACTGCAAATAGTTAATTACATTCTTTACTACTGCACAAAATTTACAGTCAAAGAAAACATTAGTTGCTTCGGTTTGATTTTTCCAATTCAAATTATTTGGCAAAAATGGAGTATTAAGTTAGTGATAAATGTACAGAACTACATGTTGTCAGTCGATAATCCACATAATTATATTGAGGCTTCTTTCCATGCCGTTGAAGTTGAAATATTGTTAAGTGTACGACTTCTTAGGCTCGTAGGACCAATATAACACAATAAGATTTGCCTATTAATACTATTCATTGATTAATACCCATTCGAAACAACTGCATGAAGTTAAGCAGTTGTAACCGAATAATTTAAGTTTCACGTGAAAAGAAATATTCCTAGAAAAAAATACCAGATTAATCACTATGGGTTATCTTACTTTTTACAATTGCCTGGTTGTTAAATAGTACGTTAAAATACAGTAAACAAAAATTTCTAAATTTTGTAGTTTTAGAATTGGATCTAAAAACGTAACGGTAAAACATTAATTTCAAATTTGCGTATGCGCAGTAGTTATGTGAATATGAATACTAAATTATGATCATAGATAAACAAAGACCCTATGATTATGGTGAAAGGTGAAGGTGAAGACACGTGTAGATTCAGATTGAACATAGTGATTTCCACTAAAAACCTAGGTACACTGATTTAAACTATAACCTGGTAATTATTAGTCGATATAAAAATAATATAGAAACGATATGAGTAATTTAACTACATAATTTATTTTATTAGACTATTCTCATTGACTAATTAATCAATGACATCCTTATCAAAGGTGCAATTATTAAAGGTAACTGTAATATTACAATTTTCCCCTGTATTAATATTTATTCCTCTAACTCCAGGAATATTCTGGTAGGTGTGCTGCATCCTACTATTTAAAGCAGCTTCTTCTGTAATTGCTTCAATTACACCTTCCTTGAAAAGGAAGCTTCTGATTGATCCAATGAAGCACCGGTTTGGAGACAAAGCCCATGGCTGGCCTAATAACACACCATCCCTTGAAGAGGAAGTCCCTGGTTGACCTGATGATCCCAATAACATTTGAGCAACATCGACTTTCTTTTTTAATGAAGATTCAATGTACCATTCTGCTACGCTTAAGGATTTCCAACCTCCATGTTGTTTTTTGGTAATTAAATTACCACCTTCATTCGCTAAATGGGATGCTGAAGAACAACTAAAACAGTGTCCAGAAAACAGTTCGGGATTGGGAACTTGAGGAACGTCGCTATAATCTTCGGCATTTTGCCCATCTTATTTATACCAATAGGCTGAGTGGTGCAGTGCCCATTATGGTATTGCACAAAGAAACGTTGATGACTTGTGTGAATTGGTCTCAGTGCGGCATATTTTTTAATCAAGTCCATTCAAAATTTGTCAGTCACCGCAAATAATCTCGGGACATTAGTTTTTGTTTTAGGGACTGAAACAAAAATGCTATCTGGTTTATACTGGATGTCATCAAGCAGCATGTTTACAAGCTCTTCCCTTCTGCAAGCACCAGAATATCCCATTATCAACCCAACCTGAAATAACAGATTCTTATAAAAGTTTGTAGCGTAATAAATAATTAATAAACCTTTAAGACAAGATGTTCGTTGTCAGGAGCTTCCTTAATAAAATTCTTAATATCAGTAGGTTGCAAAATTTTAAATTTTTAGGTTGATACCCACCAGACAATCTCTTTAACAAAGTGATTAATTTGAAAATTTGTTATGTCAATGTTATGTCGAATATTCAGCATTGTTCGTAACATTAAATACATTGTCCATAGCGTGAAACTTTTATATGTAGTACTTAATGTTTTAAAATATGTTATTAAATTTATTTTTAAATTGCACAAAATTATTGACAAATATAATTTCAATTTAAACATTTGAAAATCTACCAGTGCTACCACATTAAAAAAATCCCCAATAGCTTAGTTACCTAATATGTACTTAAGTTTAAACGAAATAATTGTTTAAATTACCTCAATAGAAAAATTGTGTTTTATAAGGCGTTCTTATAGCATTCTGTTCTTTGAAAACTCAGGCTTCGCGCCCTGTTTTCCAAACTTGAGCTCATACTTTAAGACCTCTTCTTATGAAACATGTTTTTAATGTACTATTGTTTAATTCAGTAAGCAGTACAAACCCAAAAGAGAATTATTCTACGTGCTATTGATAAAGTAAAAATTACTATTCTGTACACACAGTATTAATAAACAAACTAAACACAAGCTAATATTAAAAATTTGCTTCAGTTGAACATAAAATCATAAATTATTCCTATTGAAAAAGAGAAGTAATCAGAACATAGAGACTTTTTAGTTCATTAAAACCTCGTAGATAGAAAATAAACGAGAAATACTTTTGAAGTTCTTTATCTACGTATTAAATAAAAAAAAACAACTTTTTCTATCTATAATACGCGAAAGCACGTCAATACTTATAAGCCTGAAGCTTTAATAACCGCAATAGTTGTTCTGTTAACAATGAGGGTACAATCAGAACAGTAGAGAGCAAACAAATTTGTCTATATATACAAAGAGGCGCAACATTAACAGCTGAGGGCTTAGTAAATATATACTATTCCTAATTTGCAGTCAGTATGTGAGCTATTGCTTAAGTCAAAGCATAAAGCTTTAGAGAATTAGTTCTAAGAGCTATTTGAAATTATGCGGTAAAAAAATGTATTATTATACCTCAAGCTATATTATTCTGTTCGTAATGTTTAAATGTATACATAAATTTAGAAACTAAGCAAAATATGTTAAATACCAAGTTTGTTTATCTTTATTGTTACATGTATAATTATTTGTGTAGTTATTAATATATTTATTAAAAATTGTTAATAAATATTAAACAAGAGGTAGCGTTGAAAATTAGTGTTCAAAGTAGTAGATTTAACTACGTCATATTGAAAGAAAACAAATGTTTTGTGCCGAAGTCCACATAGTCCCAATACTAATAGACATGTATTTCCGAATTGTCCAATCTGGTTATTTACTTATCAGATCATAAAGTAGTTTAACAAAGTTGATATTATTTGAAAATAGATTTTGTTCAAATACGGGGTTCTATAGAACTGAAAACTAATATTTCTCAAGGTGTTTGTAGTTTTTGATCAACCGCAACTGTCGTAAAAAACTAAATGTTTAAAAAAGAGAAAAATTACAGTAGATTTGAGAATTAGTAGATTTGCGTCAAGGTGACCTCGTAACACGAAACGTCCTGTAGTCTTCACTTCTAGCACTTTAAATTCAGCGAAAAATAATTATTCACAAATTGAAAAAAAAACAAAAGAATAGAACTCTTAACTGCAACGTCTATCTGTAACAAAAAAAACACAAAAAAACTATACTCGAACACGTGTTTCGATATCTAAGCTACCATCATCAGTGAACTGACACTAAAAATAAAAGGAAAAGAAAGGTTATACATACTATCTGCTTCTTATTGATTCTTATATATGCTTAAATAATTTCAAAAAATTTAATGGTCCATGATCACTATAATTCACAAGCAAAAGTTTGTTTTTGAAACTTTCCAAATTTTCATAATAATTAAGTTCTACTTTCTTAATTAATTTAATGTCGTCTATGGTTATTTTTAAGCATATGCATGGCAATACTAGACTTGTCTAAGCGATGATATTAATAACGAGTTTTAATAGGTCTCTTGGTTTGCCCTACTTGGTTACAGTCTTTACAATTAATTTTATATATTCCCGATTTATCACACATTTCTATTGGGTCTTTCGGATTGCCTAAAAGATTTTGCAAGTTGTTACTGTTTTATAATCAAATTTTGAAAATATTTTTTGAAAATCTTTTGTGTATGTGGGATAATTTGGTAATTTGACATATTTCTTATCTATTTTGCTATTACTAGTTTCTAAAATTGTAATGTTTCTAATGTTTAACTTATGTTTATGTTTTCTAATTATTTTGTGACAATTGATTCTTGAAAACCATTGTATGATGCAATCTGCTTAATATTTCGGAGTTGTTTATCGAAGTTTTGTTTTGACAATGGGAAATGTAATAATGGTGAATCAAAAAGTTAAAAGATGCAAGTTTATGTTGCATACTATAGTTGTAATCATTTGTTATAACCCTCACAGTGAGAGTGTCTTTACGATAAATATATATATGTCTAGTTTGTTGGCATTTCTTGTCATTAAACTGTCTAAGAAAGGTAACTTAAGGTTTGTTTCTGTTTCATAGGTAAACCTTTATTTTTATAGGCGGGAACAATACTTTTAAATGTTTTATTGTGGATTATGTTGCATAATATTAAGCTGTTTCATAAGATAAATTACAAACTCACTCTCTTCTATCCCAACCCCTAATGTTAAATACAAAAAAAGTATATATATATATATATATATATATATATCAGCATCTTTGCCGACAGTGTAGTAAGCATTCCATAGTCGACTCTTCACATAGTTAACCCAACAGTTGGCAGCATGTACCCCTGAATCGCCTGCAGTAAAGTACGCAAGAGGTTGTACAATAGCAACAAACACTGAGAATCACCCGACAGCTGTTTCTGTCCTTTGGGACTCATCGAGTGAGAGAACTCGAGTGTAAGTTCACTATTGTAACTTTACTGCAGGCGATTCGAAATTTTATACTTGCCAACTGTTAGGTTGGCTATAATTATTGAAGAGTCGACTATGTAACTGCTTTACATACCTGTCGGCAAAGTTGCTAATATTTTGCGAAACGTGAACGCTTTCACGAGTCTACACTAGATGTCGAAAGCTTATCATTTTATATATATATATATATATATATATAGTACTTTTAAATGCGATGTAAAATGTTACAGCTTAAATGAAAAAAATGCATTTTATATAATCATACCGCAACCCCTATTTTGGGGGTTGTCACCAAAAAATTGGTTAGTCTAAACCTAAGTTGTTTTGGTATAATATTTCCACATTCTAATAAGACTCTACGGGTATCAGCAATCATTTAGGGAAGAGGATTTTAGATATTAATGAATAGGGGCCTTCATTAGCATCACCCGAACTGACTCAAAATAATCCTCTTTGTCCAAAATAACTACTTTATTGCCTTTATCTGCTTTGAAATAACAACAACTTTTCTCTTTAAGATTTTTAACAATGTTTATTTATCTCAGTTAAATTTAAATTTTGGTAACTGCTGAATATTATCTGAAATTTGAATTTTACAGGCATTCCTAATGAATTTTTAGAGTTATCATCTAAAAGTTTGATCGAACTTTCAATTCCTACAATAATCTTATCTATAGGCGCTTTGTTAAATTTGAGGTTATATTTCAAACCTTTATTCAACAAAGTTAATTCGTCGTTGTTAAAAATCTCCGAGGATTTGTTTACCACTATGTTAGGTTTTTGGGGATCAAGTCTGTGCACCTCTTTTTCTTTTTTAGATAATTCTGTGAACTTTTTGTTGTGGGTCATTTTTTTTGCCAAAATTTGTGTTGAATAATTTCATTAATATGGTGCAAAAACTTAATCCATTCAACATACTCGTCATCATTTAATCCTGAAGTCAGTTTTAAATGTAACTCATATGCTTCTAACTCTAATTTACCATAATGACATTTAATTTCCAAATCTAACCATTTACGCTTAGCAAATTCAAGCGCCTTTTACATGAGTATGAATTAAAATTTGCATAAACTTTAATAAATTTTGGAAAAACACCTGCTTTGCGGCAAGATTTAAGAAATTCAATGTCGCATTCAACAAAAAAAATCTTATTTTTAATCTTGAAGAACCTGTTTCGTAGTGTAGACCAGGAAGCCATCTTGATCAAAGGAAAGGAACACCAACAGCAGCGTCTATTTAACCAACAGAAAAACACCAAAAACTGCACCAAAGCTTTACGAGTAAAGTTTAGTAAAGTTTTTGATGCAGTTCTTACCGCAAAGCAGGTGTTTTTCCAAAATTTGTGTTCCTTTCCTTTGAAAAATAGTGTAAGTCATGATGAACTACCAATTACGCTAATTAAAAAGATTATTCACAACATTGTGCAGCCGTTATGCCATATCTTCAATGAATGCTTATGTAGAGAGATATTTCCCGACATTCTAAAAACAGGTATTATTAAACCGTTGTATAAAAAAGGTGATCCAGAAAACTATGGAAATTATAGACCGATATGTCTGCTTTCTGTTATTAGTAAAATTCTAGAAAAAATTATAAACTTACGACTGTTGAATTTCTTTACCGCCAAATCAGTTTTCACAGACTCTCAACACAGTTTATTAAAAAACAAAAACACGTACACAGCAATCTATCACCTCATACGAAAAAAATTTCCGAGGGACTTGAAGAAGGAAATGTGCCCTGTGGTATATTTCTGGACCTTTCAAAGGCGTTTGATACAGTGAACCATGAATTACTGTTTCAGAAATTAATCCATTATGGTATACGCGGGAATTGCCTTCAACTAATTCAAAGCTACCTATTCAACCAAAAATACTTTGTGCAACTACCAACTCAAGCAGGTTGTGTTCAGTCGGAATCCAGGTCGAAAGGTGTGCCTCAGGGAAGTATTCTAGGACCTCTTTTATATCTAATTTATAATAACGACTTTTCAAAATTTGTACAAAGAAACTCAACTTATGTAAATGAAATTATAAGTTTTACCGATGACTCAAGTATATTAACAGTTAACCCAACTATTGTGGACACAGTCAATGCAACAGGTAGTATTATTTGCATTACCAATGAGTGGTGTATCCACAATGATCTAAAATTAAATAAGGAAAAAACTAATATAATCATATTTAGAACTAATAATAAAATGTTTCATTAACTCAAAAATGTCGTTAAATAAAGTGGTACAAATACTAAAACTTTAAACAGTTGTAAAGTTCTAGGTATTTTCCTCAGCTAAATTGGAAAACGCAGGTACACCACATGTCTACAAAACTAAATAAAATAACCTTTGCATTAAAAATATTAAAAAACACTTAGATTAGGAATATACTTAAAACTGTTTACTTTGCAAATTTTTACTCAGTTTTAAAGTACGGAATTTTGTTTTGAGGGAGAAGCGTACACGCAACTCGAATTTTATTATACAAAAAAATGCTGTAAGAATAATTTTTAATATGAAATACCTAGAAAGCTGCAGAAATGTATTCAAAACTAATAATATGCTGACGTTTTATGGTGTTTATATATTTAAATGTTTAAAATTTGTTAGAGAATATCCTGAATATTTTAAATCCTACCAGCCATCTCATGAACATGATACCCGAATTAAACAAAAGTTTCAATTCCCACATCACCAACTAACAAGATCAATGTTCTACAGTTGTATGAAGTGTTATAACAAATTACCAGAATATATTAAACAACAACCAAACTTGAAACATTTTAAAAAAGAACCCTTTAAATTTTTATGCAACCTAGAACCTTTCAACATTAATGACTACCTTACCTAAATTTTGTTATTACTAGTAAGTACTTCGACTTGTTCATGCACTACTTTGTACTAAATGTATGAAATGCTGCCTGAAATAAATATTATTATTATTATTATTATTTATTATATGATTTCAAATAAATTTATGCTTTAAAAAAGGCAGTTGTTATTTCAGTCAGTGAATTGGTTTATTAACATTTTGAGGTATTGATGGATTAGTCGTTGAGAAAATGAGGGTAGATCATATGCCTGATAGTAAATTGAGCCAAACCTACAATCTTTGGTGCAACTTTCTTTTGATAAAATAGTGATAAATTAATTATCTACCATCACTACCAAATTGATATTGAATTGAACCTCAATTGTTTATACAGTGGGAGCATTTGAAATGTAATAGTAGCAGCTACTGCTACAATAAATAATTTCTTCTTCAAATATTGGATAAAGTTTTCAAACCTTATTGTTATATTTATTAAGAGTATATATATACCCGTAATCAATCTTACTGTAATGAGCTTTTCAATAAAGTATAGTGTTGACTTTTGAAAAGTTATATGCTTAAACAAAAATAAATTATTATAAACAATGTTTTAGGTCTTCAAATGCTACTAGATGTCGACACAATATACTTATTTTATTTGTGGGGAGTCCGATGCTTAGGAAGAAACTTTAGTTCTTACATCAATTATCCCTAACTAGATCAAAGTTTAATAATAAGCAATACCTTTGTAACCGTAGACACAGATAACATTACTTTATGTGGAAATAAAATTTATAATAAATTAATTATTAAAAAACACTATTAATTTATTAAACAATTACTAAAAGAAAAAAATCGAACCACTTACTAGGGCAGTGCTCTTTTGTTTTTTTAAAAGTTGGTAACAAACTAACAACTATAGGGAGAATGTACCAACTTAAAATACAGAACCACTACTTGTGTAATTGAGTTACATTTATTAAATCCACCAAAATGTTGAAATTTTAATTTTAATGTTGGACGTGACTTTCTAATTTTAAGAAGCCCCTTTTTGTCACCGATTACTAAATAACTAAGTTAGAAAATGTCTTTGCATATTTTCTCGTTTGTTCTTGTTTGGTAACGTTATATTGTTCAAAATGAACAAACTGAAATGGGATTGGTGAATTTCCAGTTTGATGCTAAATTAGATATTTGTTTTAAACAAAACCCACAGTCTTATTTTGATCATGAAGCGGTAATGCAATTATATTTTTATATTTTTGCGATTGGTTTTAAGTAAAGCCATTGCGTTAAGTAAAAAGAACGCAACCGTTGTGTACCAATAACTGTTGATACTTTGCATTTAAATAGAAAATATTCCGTCATTTGTGTTTCTTTTTATGAAGCGCTTTTTTTTGAGTGTTTACAGTTTTTCCGGTTATTTTATTAAGTAATTGATGAACATGTAAAAAAGATCTGGGTGGCGGTACAAAATCCCAATAGTGACTTGTGTAAGGACCTTTAGGTTACCGTAAAGGAAAATGAAAAACATTTTGTTAAACCTACCCCTTGCCGATGTTTAGAATTTAGAATTTTCATGGTGTAACATTGTACAGAAAAACCACGTTTTCTTCTAAAGCCGTCTTTTGTATGTGCGCAAAACTACACTTAAATTGCAAATTACATTTTTAAAAAACGAACTAACCACTGAGTTTATTGTTTGTTATTCGTGATAATCTGCAAACTGTTTGGCCTCTTACCATTGTGCAATTGTTGGTGTGTAATTTTGCTTTATGTTATTTCGTTGAATTAAACTCTAGTCATTTCATTATATTCAGTATACTATTGGCGCTGAGTAATAAACCTGTCAGAAATATCGAATCTCCCGTATTGCAGTGGCGTAGGTACCTGATACGTTTAGAAAATCATATTTTTAGTAGGTAAATATATTATAATAGTAAAATCTACCTTGATATGAATTATTATGGTTATATGTTATTTATTTTATTTGTATAGTAGATCACATTACAAATTTTACTTCTACGTATTATATACCATTATTTTTGAATCTTGGTATAATACCCACATCTACGGCTATGGTTCTTGTTTCGTCAGTACCTGGGCTGTTGGCAACGTGTTTTCACAGATTAACCTATTGTTCTCAGATCCTAGATGGGTCGATATGCTGCAAGAGCGGCACAATGATCGTATTTTGGTTAGAATTTATTGGTTTTTACTTAACCGTAGAAGTACCGCTTTCACAAGAAAATAAAGAATTATTTCAAGCAATTATGATTTATTACTCCGCGCCAATAGTATACAGACTTTACAAGCTTGTTTGTTTTGTTTTTCTCAAGCTCTACTACTTGTAAGTAATTACTAAGAACCTGTAGGTGATGCCCGGTGCTGCTAAGAAGCCTTCTACTACATTTTTTATCACACCTTTACAACCCACTCTACGACATCGCAGTAGGTTTCTAAGTGATTTATCAGTATAAAATTTAATTTTGTTTTATACCATAACGACCAACTTGTAACAAAATTTGGGCGAAACAAAAGTAGTGGTTTTTGATTTCATCCCTCCACTTAAAGGAATCCTTACAAGGAACTTTAATTGCATAACATTTTCACATTGGCCACATTTTCTCTATTGTAATAAAATGTCTGTCGCACTTTTAGAATGGCTATTCGCCATCGGTTCGTGTTCCTTATTAGTTTGTTGGTAGATGACGGTACTTTCACAGGGCTTTTTAACAGTATTTTCAGTTCGCGATATTATTGTAATTTCTAGATTAGAGTTCTACAATCGTACGTTTTCGATACCACTTAAACCTATTCAATTTTTAAAATTTCAAACCTCAGTTTGTATTTTTATTTTATACACACGTGTTAATTATTATTCAACAAATTAATTGGAATTTTATCAAAAGAAGTTTTCAAGTGATACATCACGATTAAAATTTGTAATGATCAATTAAAACTTTTAAGTTGTAAGAAAAATGTTGGTGCGTTACAAAATAATTAATAATTAAATACATAATTTAAAAATTGTTTATAAAAGTTAAACAATTATTACACAGTATTCAAATTTAGATCGCAGCGTCATTGAAAAATTTATACGTTGTACATTATGACATATTGAAGTTTAATTTAAATAAAATTATCCGTTATGTAACATATTACGGAAAGTCAATAATTAATTAATTTCCACGTGAATTTAATATATCTTGATTGTTTATCTCTACGCAAAGCAGATACTAAAACAAATTAAAACATAAACAATAACGCTGTGAATTATTTATTTATTCGTATCAGATCAGTATAATCTTATATAATGGCTGTGCATAGAAAAACTTAGAGAAAAACCTACTTCAAATTATTATGACTTCTATAAAAACAACAACTTTTGTACAAAATTTAACCAGTAGTTTGTTGTTGTTTCCTTTGCACTTAGTAACAATAAATTTAAATAAATAAACCAGTTAGTGTGCAATTAATTGTCAATTTTGCAAATTGTTTGTTGCAATTTTCTTCAGAATTTGAGAACAAGGTCAACATATTTTTTACTTAACTGCATTTAAACGTGGCCGTATTATTGTTATGAGAGAAGCCGCTAAGATCAAATGGTCCGAGAAAGGGGTCCAAAAACGTCGCCCTGGATCTGAACGTCCCCGGAAAAGTACAGATTACAAAGTACATCGCTCATGACTTTTGGCCATAAGAGACACATTGTTAGCAATTCTATCAATTGCAAATGATTGGATGAGAGATGTCGGACACAGTAGGTCAATGTCATTTGTTTATAGCCGGATAAAGTCTTATGGACGGTGTTTAAGTCCAACAAAGAAAAAGTGAACTGTACACAACTGACAATTTTTTTCTAATAATTTACATTTGAACGTGGCCGTATTATTGGTACGAGAGAGGTCGCACCATTGCTAAGAGATATTGTATCGTGTAAATAGTCTGAGGAAGGGTTTCAACGATGCTGCCCTAGGACTGAACGTCCCTGGAGTACTAGAGATCACGAAAAACGTTGTTTATGACTTTTGGCCATAAAGCCGCGTTTACACTAGCGAAACTTCCTCGTGAAATTATGACGCGAGGGTATTGCGCGAGGAACGCTTGTCTGTGTAGACGTTCCCTCCACTCGCGAAAAATTGCAGAGAGGAAGGCTTACTGCGAGCCAGAGCTCAGTCGGTTTTTGTCCACGCTTTAAAGAGTTTTGCAAAAGTAACCTCGCAAGTGTGCACGTGTGGTCCTCATAGCTGCGCGAGTGATGAACCAGCTAGAGTGTTTGAAGCTCATCGAGCTCTACAAAACCGAGATTTTATGTGGGACCTCAAGAACAAAAACTATTTCATCGGCAATAAAGAGAAGATGCGTGGATGGAAATTAGTTCTCAACTAAACTTTCCTGTATCTGCTGTGAAAGCGAAGATGAAAGCACTACTGGGATCATACCAAAATAAAAATTCAAAAATTTAGTGTCATTTCATTAGTTTTTTGAACCTATCTATTTTGAAGCATTCTTGGGTCATTGCAAAGACACCTTTCATCCAAATTTTGATAGCATTTTAAATAGTTGTTTTTTGAAAGACAAAAATTTTTTTGTCGATTAGTTAATTTTTCTGGTAAGCTAAATTTTAAACTTCACTTCGACTTTTACTTCTATAGCAGTTAATTGAGGTAGGTTCATATGACGCAATAATTAGGAATAGGTTTAGTAATAAGAAAATAACTAATATTTCATTACTATGTTTTAAAAATTTTTCAGGCACGGGCGAGATATTCGAATCAAAATGGTTTGCATATCAACATTTCGAGTTCATGAAGAGCAGGAATACCCTAAATGCAACTTTGGACACAGCTTCTACGGCAGTAAGTACTTACGTTCGTATAGATAATATTTCATAATTTTATTAATGTTGGTTTTGCCATGGCAAACTGTTATTTAACACAAAGTGATTTGCCGAATGAGTTCGAATATTTTTTGCACGTTCGGATGATCTCCGAGGAATGTTGGGAAGAGGCAAGAAAGATGCAGTAGGTTGATCAGCTCTACACGATCCTTCTCTGATTATTCCACATGTGTCAACGTCGACCTTACCGGGGTTTTTGTATGTTCCAGATGAAGAGCTCTTCCGTAGAAAATTGTGTAAATACAAAGTATTCATTGTAACTTTTGACGTTGACCGAAAGCATTTTCTACCAATCCGCGAGCTCTGGAAAGACGGTAGTTAAATATACGTTCAGACGAACCACTGCTAGGTTTCCGTCGTATGGTTTCATAGTGTAATCATTTAAACTAAATGCCTTGTCTCCTAATATCATGTAAGGCACATCCACACAATACAGTTTTTGAATGGGTTTAAGGGAAAGTAAATTCAACGTTTGGTTTTCCAACTTTTTGTACAGAGTCGTATTTTTGAATACTCCATCATCCTTTATACGACGTTAACATCCAACGTCAGCAAATATAAAATTATAGCTTGCATCGACTAAGCCTATTAGAACGATACTGAAAAAATGTTTGTAGTTATAGTATTCCGTGCCTGAATTAATAGAAGCTTGAATAATGAAGTGTTTGCCATCAATTGCACCAATAAACGTGAGGAAAATTACATTTTTGTTCAAATTCGACGGAAATCTGGAGCCACTCTTCGGTATAAGACGGTAAAACAATAGAAATTAGGATTTTGTAGCCCTAGACTAAAAAAAAAGCACCATGAGGATCAATACTCTGTACTATTGTTTTTTGAAACTGCTTTAATCGCTATTATTTTTAGTGGTCACTTTTCACTCCAACGTCTCTTTTCTTGTTTTAGGAAACTCAGGAAGTGATTGATACTAATAACCCCATTGTGGATACAGACACCCCGACACTCGGTAATAATTCATCACAGAATACTCCTGCTTTACAAGACGTGCTCTGCTCTGATCCTTTCACGAGCACTGAACAATATGGCACAATGGGTTCTCCATCGGCAAACGTAGCCGCAAAGGCAAAAAGCAAAGCAGAAAGATGGCACTGAAACAATTATGAATTCTGTACTGCAATCTTTTTGCAATCATCGGTCAATACATCAAACGACCCTTACTATACGTACGCGTTGTATTTGGCAAACGAAATTCGAAAATATGACCTTCAAACACTTGCATCTGTGAAAAGATCGATTGCAAACAATTTATGACGCTGACATGAGTATGATGTGTGGCTCCCAACACCAACAAAGCACGATGCATAATCATGCCTTATCACACAGTACTTCGACTAGTGGGCAGTCAACACCAAGGTCAGAAGGCACAAGCTCTCATGAAAGTAGAGATCATCTATGGTACCTTCAATAATTTTGCTTAGAGTGATTTTATTTTTACTTTATCTTTAATTTACAATACGCGTGTTGGCTCGCTCCAATGCACATATATATGCAGGGTGCGGCACATCGAGCGTGCATTAAAAGTATATGGAGAACTAGTTCGATTCATTTTCTGAAAATAGTGGTGCGCTTGTTTTCGACATCACTGAACTCAGACAAAATATTTTTGTTCATACAGCACTTCCTGTTGTACAGGAAGTAGCTGTCAACTTTCATATTTCAAATAGAACATGCTATTTTTTATTTTATTTTCAGATTTTACGTAAAATTTAAGGTGTAGTTTAAGTACCATACCATACCCAAAAAATGACTGGTTTTTTAGTTATATCGATTAAAAATAAATTAAAATCATACTAAATTGTTTTAATTATCAATCGATGTTTATTGTTGTTCTTTTTCGATACATACTAACATGTCCCATTTGAATTAAGCAAGTTTTTGAGGTCGAAAGTGTACATCCAATTCAAGTTTCCATTCATATGTGAGTTACTGTAACATATCTCCACCATCGTCGAGGGCGGCGATTCTTCTTCTTCCTCTCTTTCATCAGCAAAAACGTCATTGAAATTATGGCAAATGCAGCTGCAGCTGCTGGAGGGACAACACAACTTCCATGATGACTGCGAAACCAGAACTGGAGGCTTATCGAAGCCGGCTCGCCCTACTCGCGCAATTTTTCGCTCTGAATTGCGCTCATAAACGCGGTTTAAAAGACAGATTTTTAGCAATTCTATCAATTTCAAATGATTGGATGGCAAATGTCGATGTTATCTGTTCATCGCCGGATATGGCCGACGTTTATATGGTCCAACAACGAAAGAGCGAATTAAACGCAAGAATGACTTAAAAGTCCCGATTTAGCTTGTGGGCTTACAATGGTTGTAGGAGGGTCAAACGGATGCGTGCATCTAATTTTTTTTTAAAACACAACAGAACCTTCACCCAACGAGTGATGATATAGAGTTCAATATGTTACGGTATCAGATCACTCTTGGTCTTCATTGATGGCAATCTAAAAACAGCTGGTTACATTGCTAATGTGTTAGAACAACGGGTTTTTTAATATCTTCAGAAGCATTTTTTATAATATAACTTACGCCTTCATACGACAGAGGTTATAAGACGTTTTTTTGAAAAAATCTAACATTGCGTTTCCTATGGCCTGATTGTTTGCCTATTGAGTAAGTACACCTGGCTAATTTTAAGACATAATTTTTTTGCTTAAGAATGTGATCCTTAACAATCTATAAAGTACATAGTCGACTATTTTTCTTTAATCAGTAAAAATATTGCAAAATTTGTGATTTAAAAATTTTGCTCTAAAATGATCATCCATTTACTTTTCGATTCAATTTAATTAAATGAATTTTCTTGTAGCACAATTAACTAATAAACGTAAACAAGCAGTAATATAATAGTATATTGTAAAACCAGTGTTACAATGACGAGTATTGTAATGCGAGTAAGTTTGCTTTAACCAGCCGCAAAGCGGTGAGTTAAGCAATAGACGAGCATTTCAAATAGTCATTATAACACATGTTTTTCATACTACTTTCTCCATTTCGTTTTAATGAGCTTTTATTTACTTATAAACATGTAGCAGCAAATTTTGATATATATATATATATTTAAACGATAATGTTTTCGACATCTAGTGTCGACTCGTGAAAGCGTTCACGTACGTAAATGTTAGCAAATTTGCCGACAGGTATGTAATGTATTGTAATCGACTATGTAACTGCTTTACATACCTGTCGGCAAATTTGTTAATATATATATATATATATATATATATATACTATATGTATATATATATATATATATTTCAGTTAGTAACAGTGACGAGCATTTGCCTACTATGTAATTTGAAATTTAAAATCTTGACATTAGTTAATTGTTAATCAAAGATTATTGTTGTTAACATAGATAAATAATATATATAGGGTTATTAATTAGGTAAGTACGCAACAAAAGTTCTTTATTTTTAATAAGTAAGTATAATTAATGTCGCTTTACTTTCTTGAAACTTTATCCTTGATCTCAAGAATGGATTCTATTCACAATTTGGACGAATTTTCCTGCACTCCTTTACAGTTACGTGAAATTGCCAATTATGCAATCCATAAATTGTTACCTGCTAAATCCAAACCTAAATACGAAAAAGAATATTAAAATTTTTGTACTTGGTATAACGAAAATAACGTGACCAATATCAGTAAAAATATTGTATTAGCATACTTCGAAATAATGAGTAAAACAAAGAAGTCATTGACAATGTGGTCAAATTACTCAATGCTCCGATCATGTTTCTCAATTAATAAAAACATTGACATTTCTAAATATTTAAAAGTAATTGCTTTTTGAAAAGGAAATCAGAAAATTATCAACCAAAAAAATCAAGTATTTTACAGTACGATGATATGATTAAATTTCTTAACGAGGCTGACGATTATACTTTCTTGGCAATGAAGGTAATGTCCTACGTTATATTTTAAGTCACACATTTAAAATTTACTTCTATTTAGGCTATATTAATCATGGGGTATTGTGGAGCATGTAGGCGGAATGAGCTGACTCGTATGACGATGAAGAATGTGCAGCTCAAACCTAATGTAATTCAGGTCACTGTTCATGCAAATAAAACTAATTTGTTATTACAGAAGATTCTTAGATTGCCCACCTTAAAAAATATATTCAGTTAAGACCATCCCATACTTCACACGACAGATTTTTTTAACTTACCGTAGAGGTTGATGTACTGTATCACCAATAGGTATTAATAAGATTGGTGAAGTACCTAAAAACATAGCAAAATTCTTGAAGCTATGTAATTATGAAACGTATACTGTCCACCGTTTTCGTTGCTCTTCTGCATCGCATCTTGCAAATCAAGGAAGCGATTTACTTATGATTAAAAAAACATGGGGCTGGAAGTCATTGGCTATTGCAGAGAGATATGTCGAAGCTTCATTAAAGAAAAAAAGTGAAGTGGTACATGTACTCTCAAGCCAGTATCAGCCCGTTGCTTCCACTTCAACTGCAGCAATCCGATTAGAAGTGTCGATCTCAATTCAAAAAGAATTGATGTTGAAAGAACTGGATCAAATGGAACGTTAGTTATCAACGAAAGTATGCTCTCTGATCAAAAAGTACCACCTACTTCTATTTCTGCAATTGATTGCACTATAAACCATGACTAGGTTATTGTAAACTATTTGTTAATTTTTTTATTGTTTATTATCTTATTTTAGAGGTCAAGTTCAAATTTGTAATTCACCTTTTATGTTTGATTTATTTTAAGTGTAAAATATTATAGGTTGATGTAATTAAAAAGTTACGTGAATACCTGAATAACGTAAATGTATAGATTTGGATGGTGTATTAATCTGAATGTATAATTGAATGTAGCACAGAATCAAAGAAAATCCTAAAGCAAAGAGTATAAATCATTACACGCATTGAGGTTATATGTTACAATTCTTTGATCTGACAACCATACCTAGTACTTATTACCAACGTTGCACATAAAAATTACTACTTTCGGTTGTACAAAAATTACTTTGTGATACTGTTTTTTGACAAAACAGTCACAAAATATTCATTGTATACGCGAAATAGAGAAACTAAATTACATATTCCTATTTAAATTGCTTGCCATAATATAGTTGACAGTCCTATTTAATTGCTATTTAGTTCATAAACGTAATTATTATTTGACTTTAACATAATAAGTTATACCAAGCTTAAAATTAATATTCGTAATTTTATTACATTCTTTTATAACACTGTATACACCCTTAATATCAGGTAACATCAATTTCTTTCGTAAACGTATTAAAATTAGCATTCTTGTCATATTTTGTTTGAATAAGTTCTCTAAGATATTTCACCAATCTTTAAAACTTTCACGTAGAATCGTTTAATCTGTTTCTCATCTTTAGTTTTGTCGTTTGTATTCAAGTCCAACTTTTACAAAGTCATTTATCTATTTGGTTTCTTCCGGGTAGATGAGATTATCTTAGGTATTTTAATTTTACTTGCCTATTTCTTTTGATTTAACTAAATCCTCATATGTAACCATTTAGAAATTTTTAATAATTTATAAAAACTAATGCACCAAATAATGCATGTACTGCCGCATTATCCAAATTCTCAACTCCGAAATTATTCTGTGAATTCCATAGTTTATCACAAAAACTTTCTAAATTAAATCTAAATAAGCCTATTTAACATTTTAAAATTTAATAGTAAATTAATTTTTATCTTTTATGTGTTTCAATTGTTGCATTTGAACAAACAGCCTTTGTTCGTTTTTTTTAACTTGAGTTCTTCACAAAGAATCTCGACGGAATTTATCTCTGGTCACTATGAAAACAACCACAGTCTAGCGTTGACAAATGTGAGGCTTTTAATTATTCTCTAAAATTTAATACTAAGGTTTTCGGAAAGTATGGAAGAAAATTAAAGTTTAGATTGTAATGTAGTTGCAAACTTGATGTTTGCTGATTTAAAATTAGCAATTTTAATTACTCGCTACTCAATGTAAAATGATTTAAAGAACAAGAAGAATAATAATTTTTTTATTATTTAAACTTGAAATTAGCAAAAATAATGTGTAACTGAATAAAATGAAATAGAACAATACAGTTAAAATCAGTTAAGCTTGCGTATGTACTTATGATAATAATTTGTTTACAATTTTCTGTTTCTTTTAATTAATGTGTGCTAGAAAAAAACAGAATCAAGGAAATTAAGTTTGCCGAGTTAATATACAGGGTGTTCTTAAAATGTGTGGACATCACTTAACCACATATTCCTGGGCTCAAAATAAGATGATTTAACCCAACTTACCTATATCTAAAAGTGCTTCGTTTAGCAAGTATTCTGATTCAAAGTTCAAAAGAATTTTATTTATTTTGCTTATAACAAAAGAACGGTTTTGTCGATTT
The DNA here is from genome assembly GCA_030710515.1 of Abscondita cerata. Lineage (NCBI taxonomy): Eukaryota > Metazoa > Arthropoda > Insecta > Coleoptera > Lampyridae > Abscondita > Abscondita cerata. The sequence continues at coordinate 77,669 of JALBCR010001051.1, forward strand.
TGATGATGTTTGGTATTGCATTCCTTACAGATGTAGGTCATCTTTTAAGGTAATGTTAGTTATTATCAGTAGACCATTACGCTTGTTGCACACTACACGATTTCCCCCGTGCGGGAAAAAATCGCCCGAGTTTTTATCGTGATCTGTAGGTTTTCACATCAAACGATTTTAAATCGTTGAATAACTACACTTTATGATTTGTAGAAAGTACACCATCAATTGTAGATATTATTATGGATTGCGAACAAATTATTGCATTGTGGTTGCTGTATCGTCGTCGGAAAAGAAGAAGACGTAATCGTCTTCTTTGGGTTCATCCAATAAATCAGAGACGTGAGAAATTGGGGACGTTCTACACTTTATTTGAAGATCTGAGAAGTGATGACCGAAAGTTTTTTAACTATTTTCGTATGTCAGTTGACTCATTTGATGAATTGCACGGAAAGCTGAAGAATGTTCTTCAACGGCAAAATACGAAGTTTAGAAATTGTATACCACCTATTGAAATGCTGGCTATGACTTTAAGGTAAGTTTTTCAACATTGCTTCTGAAATTGTTTAGATGAGGATTCTAGACCATTAATAAATGTATGATTCTCTGTAATTTTATAATTAGAAAAATACAAAATAATTCATGATTTTTGTTTACTTAAATACTTTATTAAAAGTAAGTGAAAATATTCAGGCTGATTTTAATGAGTTTAATGAGTTAAAGTTACAAATTACGCAATTGATGTTTAGCATAAGTTTAGAATAAATCAGAAAATGTGGACTCTCCTGAGGGTGAAATGGCTGGAGTTGATACATTCTCAGTTGAGGAGTCACTGTGACAATAACCCTCGAGGTATTGGCCTGTTGACACTGTATGTATTTTGGTGGTTCACTAGCAGGCCTAGTTGGTGGGTTAGCCTGTGGAGCTAGCTTTGAATGGTTCTGTGGTCCGTATATTTGTACTAGCGAATTTTGATCACCGGTGTTTGAAGAATGCCCTAAAAGTTAGAACCTGCATATGATTGAGGCGAAAAGGAAGGTTGTTGCTGTGCAAATGCTTGCAGTGGGTTAACTGTAGGCTGCTGTGACATGTACTGGGGGACTGGCCGATGTGATGGTAGCGGAGAGAAGTAATTTGGGTGAGGGTAACAATTTTGTTCCTTCATTTTATTGATGTTTTCAATTACGTTTAGCACTCTCATTTGAAATTGAAGGAATTCTCTGTCAGTGAAGTTATTCAAGTGGGGCAATAAACTTTGGAGAAAGGACATTTTACTGCAAGGAGTTTTTGGTTCCAGGGCTTTAAGCATTTTTAATTCAACTTCATCTGGTTTATTGTGTCGTCTTTTTTCCAATCTGACTGGAAGATTTTTGGATGGTAAGTCTTCGATGATAGAAGTAGAGCGATCTTCATTACCGGAACCTCCAGGCTCTTCATCTTCCATCAGTGTAATTCTCAAACCGGTTTCTGAGTCCAAACTGTCTACAGTAACTTTATCCGTATAAATCTTATTAAGAAATTGCAATTGGTCTGCAAACACGTATTTTTTGCGTATTTTTGCCTCCGATCCACTTTTTTGCTGCTTTTTCATCCCTTTTAGATTTTGCAAAACAATCTCGGAGATTAGTCCACTTTCTGATTACCTCTTTTCCTGCAAAATGCAAAGTATTAATATTCCACTTTAAATCTTACTAAAAATACACACATTACATAAACAGTAAAAATGTTGATAACTTTCTCTTATGCATATTGATTAAAATGTTTACATTTACTTATTTCAGATATTTGGCTAGTGGTTGTACGTTTACGGATTTGCACTACAGCTACAGAGTTGGGATTTCAACGGCTAGAAAAAACATCAAAGAAGTGTGTAAGGCGATTTGGTCAGTAATGCGACAAGAGTGTCTTCCAACACCAACATGTGACACGTGGAAGTCAATCGCTTCCGATTTTGAAACAATTGCTAACTTCCCACACTGTCTTGGCGCTGTCGACGGTAAACACATAAGACTTACATGCCCATTCAACTCAGGATCAATGTATTTTAACTACAAAGATTATTTCTCTATTGTGCTAATGGCTGTAGCAGACGCCAAGTACAGATTTATCTACGTCGACGTAGGAAGCTACGGTAAAGAGTGTGACTCATCAATATTTAAGATGTCCACACTATGGAGATCAATAGAAAATGGTTCTTTAGAACTACCAAAAGAACAACTTCTTCCAGGAACAGATACTCCTAAAATACCTTACTTCTTTGTTGGAGACGAGGCATTTGGCTTGCACAGACACCTTTTGAGACCATTTGGTGGGAAACACTTAACAATCGAAAAAGAGTATATAACTATCGATTGTGCAGAGCACGAAGATATGTGGAATGTGCATTTGGTATTCTGAGTAATAAGTGGCGAGTGTTTCATCGGCCTATCAATGTGCAATCAAATTTTGCAATGCTCATTGTCAATGCATGCATTGTATTGCATAACTACGTACGAGACAGAGACGGATATCTTGTTGAAGACACAACAACGATCACAGGACTGGACGATTTGGCAGGGGAAATTACTACGAGAGGGGGTTTGCAGGCAAACAACATCAGAAGTGTGCTTTCCAGATATTTTCTAACTGATGTTGGAAGTGTACCGTGGCAAATGTCCAAAATATAATGTTAAAACAAACCTTATTTTTTATTCATAACTAACTTACTTCATTTTTCAACTGTCACTACGAAAAATAATATTTTTATTATATCATTAAAGATATAATAGGATAAAGTAAAGATGTATGTGATATATTCACATAATAATCTGCAAAGTTAATTTTTGAACAATAGTTTCATTAACTGAGTGTTTAATAATACCAAAGAGTATATATTAATACTCTATTGTTGGCGACATACCAAAATATAATTTAAAAGTTATAGATAGCACTTAAAATAGAAAACACTGTACCTTTTATTAGTCTGAGTAACTGGGACATCTACCTTATAAACATATATTTATCGTCATATAGGAATTAAAGTAAGATCATTAAAATTACTTACCAAAAGAATTTTTTCTGCATCACTGATGCTGTCAAAATCTGGTTTAAGAGCTGAACATACTTCCTCCCAGGCTTTTCTCGTGGCTATTCTATCCTTATATATATCCAGAGTCTTATCCCATAGAACAGGTTTGGCTTCCACAAGCGAAATTAACACTTCGGCATCAATTGATGACATTGTTCTCAAACGAATGAATGCAAAAGAACACTGCAAGTGGTGCGCAGAGTCAACGACTGACGATTAAAAATCGTCTAATGTAAAAGCGTTCATTTGGTTACGTAGGCCACTGAGCTGGGGAGACGATACGGTTCCCGTGTGGCTCCAGTGGCACCAGACGGTTGCAACACGGGTTAAAAACGTGCCCGTATTGAAATCGTGCAATGTGCAACCGGACATGCTCTTTATCAGTTGACTAAAAAATATTGTCCGTGCGATTTTTTCCCGCACGGGGGAAATCGTGTAGTGTGCAACGAGCGTTAGTGTACGAAACACGGGTAACCCGGCAAAAACCACTCAAAAACTTTTTAATGTTAAGACCAATAACTTTTCAAAAAATTGTTTCAGAAAGAGACATTCAATAGTCATCTTTTTTGTTACTTGTTAATTAATGAGATCTCTTAAAGTTTAGACACAAAAAAATAAAATCTGAGGGACCGCGCACTGCATTTCTTAAAACAGATATTATCTAGCAGTCTGGTATTCTAAAAAATAAATGACGATAAGGCATTTTGTTATATGATATTTATTAGTGACAAGTAGGTATGTACTTTACTAGATCTACAGTAAATGCTCAATGTGACCACCACCTTCCTAGATGCAAAGGTTGATTCGACGCAAAAAATTGAACTGTACTCGTTGTAACATTTTTGCATCATTCTTAATGGACTGTGAAGTGTTTTGTACTCTGGCCCAAAGTTCGTCCTGTGTGTTTATAGGACGAGAATACACTTTACTCTGTAGAGCTCCCCACACAAAAGAATCGCAAATATTTAAATCTGGTGAACGAGGTGCCCATTTTGCAGGAGCACCAGCTCCTCTGCCTATCCATTTGTTAGGAAACTGTACATGAAGATGATTCCGAACGTTCAATGTAAAATGTGGTGGTGCTCCATCATGTAGAAACCACATGTCGCGTATAAGATTTATCAGCAAGTGTTCTAATAAATCGAGTAGGGTATTTACAAAGAAGTGTAAATAATTCTCTCCATTTAAACGATTTGGTAAAATAACAGGGCCTATGATAAAACTGCCGATTATCCCTACCCATACATTAATTCGAAACCCATGTTGAAAGTGGCGTTGCTTGATGACATGTGAATTTTCATCTGCATACACATGTTCGTTGTGCAAATTTGTCATACACCTCCTCCTGAAACATGCCTCATCAGTAAAGAAAATTTTGGTATTAAAATTGACATTTTCAGCTCTTTTTTCTTGAATGAACCTACAAAACTCAAGACACGCGATGGTATCAGCTGGCAAAAGCTCCTGGACGTTTTGTACATGATAAGGATATAGCAATTGTTCTTTAAGAACTCTATGAGCAACATTCTTTGAAACGCCTGCTTGCAATGCTAAGCATCCAGCCCTTACTTCTGGATCTTCTTCTACTATTTCCAATGTGCGAATTGTACCAGCACGTCCATGATCAGCTGTGATCGATGCAAGGTTTCCTGTTTTACGAAGGCGTCTTTCAATGTTTGCAAAAGTTTGATAATTGGGCAGGCAATGATTTGAAAATTTTTTGTTGTACACTCTAACAATTCTCCGACAATTTCCTTAAACCATCAACATATCCGTTTGCTCAGCATAAGTGTAGTTTACAGTCATCACTACGTAAATAACGAAGAATATTCACTGCTAAAGATCACTAGCTAACACCAACAGCAATTTGAGTCGCTTCACAATTAATAAGCAATACCTATTATCATTTATTTTTTAGATTACCAGACTGCGCGATAATATTTATTTTAAGAAATGCAGTGCGCGGTCTCTCAGATTTTATTTTTTTGTGTCTAAACCTTAAAAGATTTCATTAATTAACAAATAACAAAAAGATTACTATTAAATGTCTCTTTCTGAAACTATTTTTGAAAAGTTATTGACCTTAATATTAAAAAGTTTTTCAGTGGTTTTTGCCGGGTTACCCGTGTTTCGTACACTAATGGTCTACTGATAACTTCTGTAAGGAGTGCAATACCAAATATCATTAAAATCGACAAAACCGTCCTTTTGTTATAAGCAAAATAAAAAAATTTCTTTTGAACTTTGAATCAGAATACTGGCTAAACGAAGCACTTTTGGATATAGCTAAGTTGGGTTAAATCATCTTATTTTGAGCCCAGGAATCTGTGGTTAAGTGAAGTCCACACGTTTTAGGAATACCCTTTATACAACTGTAATAATCGTATGTCGACACTTTGATATTTCTCATTTTGACGTTTTGTTTTGATTGTTGGCTTAATATCCCTTGTATTCGTAACTACATTTAACTTTTTTTTTTTTTTTGAAATTTAAGCAATAGTACATATTATTACATATTCATAAAGATTAATACAAAAAATTAAATAAAATAAGCAACATCTGATTAAATGTACTATAATTACATGTATAAAAAAATTATACTAACGTTTATTAAATTTAATTTAGGCAGTTTTTGGAAAGAGTCATACACAACCTTATATGACTTTAACTATAACATTTTATCAGACATTTAAATTTTTTGGGTCGTTTTTTAAAATAATTTTGCGTTAATTTTGTATAAATATTTAAATACGTGTCATGAAAGCAAAATATTTATTCCATGCACGTATGTAATTTACTTAAATTTATTGTGTTGAACTTGCATCTACAATTCTATAAAATTAGAACAACCGATTGAAAAATAACAAAACTTACAAATTGTGACCAATATAAAATTAAATGTAAACTATCATAAGTAATACAACGAGTTGTTATAAAACTGGTATGATTTCAGGAGAAAATTTTCTGCAATTCATACCATCGAGTTGTATTTGCAGTAAAAATTCCATCAAGTATCGGACATTTTTGGTGCAAATTTTAAGTGGAAAATTTAAGACTTGAAAATTTTGATAAATTCAATCCATTATGAAAAAATCACAAAAGAATAATTCTTTCAATTTCACAGGGTAAGAAACAGTTTCTTGAATATAAGAAGCATTCTCTCTTTGCATGGCAAAGCTATCCATTTCATCAAGTAGAATTTATAGCGATTATTTCCCAAAACAAAAATTAGTTTATTGCCTAGATTATTGATCAAGTTATAAGTAGTTCGGGCCATGGACCATGACATTCAATTCATGTCAGGCGGATTTGAAACTTGCTAATATTTTCGTAACTTCTCATCAGCATGTTCTTCAAGTTTCCTTGTTCCCTTAAAGGTCGAGTTAATATAAGATAAAACTAAAGTATGAGAACAAGTGACATCCCACACTAAACTTCTCTCATTGGACCAAGGAGTTATTCTATCTAGACGTTTCTCATCATCTTCCTAAAGAGAATATGAATAAAATATGAGCAGAACCAAGAGCTTTTTTAATTATTTTCTTTAATATACTTTAATGATCACGTTTTGATTGATTTAGAACAAGGCAAAACATGATTTCCAAACTCGTTAAATGAGGTTCTGCAAATGAAAGTATAAATATTACAAAGCTATACAGAGTGTGTCCTTACGATAGCATGTTAGACAATTAATGAGAACGAAAAATCGATTCAACTGAAAACTTATACTAGAAGTAGATACCAACTTTGTTATTTTAAATACAATGCCCCAATTTATTTTATTGTTGGTTTTCGCAAAAAATTTTACGTCTTCTACTACCAGATTTGGCGTACCTTTCTCTTACCATTATTAAGAAAAATTATAATTTCAGGCGTTAGCAACGAAATAAATGGTTAGACGTGGTATTGGACTATGTTTTCAGTATTAGATATTAATTATTTTTAGGGGTGGTCCGGGAGTATCGGTAGTTAAGAAAAACTAAATTGTCAAAGAGTCATCTTTTTAAATTGCAACTATGTTTTTTTATATTTTTATTCGATGCATAATTTAATTACACATATGCTGATATATCATGTTCTTATACCTAAACTGAATAATTTTCGTGTTATTTGTTTTTTTTTCTACTTTTCTTGGAGATGATGTAGTAAATTAATAGTGCGCCTTGTAATCTGTTTTAACCAACTGATTGAAGGTATCATACGACAGGCAAAAAAACAAATTGCAAAGCACACTATTAATTGATTAGATCATTTCCAAAAAAGTAGAAAAAGGCAAAGAACACGAAAGAAAAGAAAGCAGAAAAAAAACAAATAAAACAAAAACCATTCAGTTTAGGTATATAACATGATATATCAGCAAATAGATAATTAAATTCTGCATCACTTGCAATTTAAAAAAATAGATTCCTTAAGAATTAAAATTTTTTTAACTACCGTTACTCCCAGACCTCCCCTGGAAATAAATTTCAAAAATTTCTAATACTGCAAAATAGTCTAATACTATGTCTAACCGCTGTACAAGTTACACTTATTTGCCTTTTATGAGTAATGAACTATTAATTTTTCAGTAGATTAAAATTTTTGTTGCTAAGGCCTAAAATTATTTTTTTTTAATAATAGTAAGAGATAAGTACTCCAAACCTAGCAGTAGGAGACGTAAAATGTACGCGAAAACCGAAAATAAAATAAAAATTGGGACATTGTATTTAAAATAACAATGTTGGTATCCATTTCCGGTATAACCGAAAGTGACACCGCTATGAAAATAGTTTTAGTAAGTAGACCATGTCCATTTGTATAAAGTTACAACTTGTTAGCTAAATCGGTTTTTTATTCTTATTAATCGTCTTGTGCCGGTATTATTTTGCAAATAATTGATTTATAGACTATTTTCTCCCTACCATATAGTCAGTCGTATTTACACTCATGCGTTTGAATATGAATTTTTGTCTTGAAATATATTCTAAAAATTTTAGTTATTTGAAATTGCCAATTCCGACAATTTATCTTCATTTGCTCGCAAAAGGTCTACCTTATTTTCTATTTGCTGACCGTCGTGAAAACGTGTACATAGAAAATGTTGTCTAAAAATTGAACTATTAGACATGTATTTTGTAGTATCAGTTGAAGTAAAATTATCCCATTTAAATTAGGGAATAAGTCTTCGACTACTGTTCCTGTGTAAGTACCTTTTTTACTTTTCTTTGTTTTAATAAAATATTTGCTATCACGGGTTCTATCAATTACAAACACCTTTTTTTTGTTTTTCTTTTAGGCTTCTTCTGCTGGTCACTTCGAACGTACTCCGTTTAAATTAATTAATTAATTTTTAATTATAATTATGCTGACAAAAATAATAATCCGAAAATTATAAAATACCGAAGTGGGTCTGGTATTTTCACCAACGTTGGAATTTCAACCTACCTTGGAACCTGCTTCTGGTCAAAAATACCACCCAAGATAAGCCTGTTATTTGGTTCTTTGTGAGCAGCCCAGCAACTGTTATCAACGGAGTCCGTTTTGGTTTTTCCTTTTTTTCATTGGATAATAACATACTAGACTTGGATACGAAAGCTGTCACATCTGCGATTAACTGTCGAATACCAAAGACTTCCTATTTATACATGCTAAGTTAATTCTTTTATGCATGTCATTCATAAATTTTGTCGCGTTCTATGTATACGTACCGCGGCCGTGAGTTTAGCAACGTACCATTTTGGCGCTGTATAGATAATTTTGTAAACTAAAAAGATCTTTCTAAGTATTTGATTAATTTTGTGCGCTTTTAACCTATTTAAATAATCGGCCAAGGGCCGGTACTCTCCGAAATTGTTGTCAAATACATTCCGAACAATATGTGCCGCGTGAACTTGGTGAATCGCTTGCATGGAATAATCGGTGTTACGACTGTCAAAAGTTTATAATACGCTAACCTATTTGGAAGCGTTTCTGCCTCAAATTATATATCGTGTCTTACCTCGCTCTCGTAAGTTTTATTTTGCTATTAATTCTAAATGATATTATCTATTGGTGTGTCTATGTATTTCTAGGGGTGTTAATTGCAGTCTAACCGATATAATAATATACATATTTCTATAAACATAGGGTTTGTTTCTGTATCTACGAGTTCCTAGTGGCTCTAGAATATCTCTTATACGCAATCCTAGGTGGCGTCTTATAAATTCTTTGTGAAGTGTAAAAGCCTTTGTTTAGAACAATTCTCTATAAGCCCACGACCACTTCCGACTAAGAAGAGCTGCCGGCAAGGTCTTCTAACACTGCTATGTTTTTGAGTTTGTTTACAAATTAACCGTGACAGTCTAACACGCTGTCGTCAGAACACACTTTGTATTTTAGAGCCCATGTAATTCTAAAAGTGTTGCTATCGAGAAGGGTACCAATACATTTTAAAAATAAAATAAAATCTACTGGATCTTTTTGCACATTATGCTGTACATGTTTTGTCAAATTATAAAGTAACAACATATTTACAAGCTGGTTGATAATTGCAAAACTGTGCTTGGCTTGATTCCAGCAATAGTTGTCTATAATAAAACACGTCCCAACAGTTCTTTGCAAATTTAAAACAGCTAAGCAGCTAAGAAAGAAATTTACTCCTTCATCACCCGTACAAAAAATGATAATGTGAAGATGATTAAGTTATCTAGTTAAATGTTGGAGCGTACATGTTTATTCTTAACCTGTTTTAACTTGACCCTAAAGGTTCGAGCTGAATGCGGAGTGATTATATAAAAACATCTAACCATAGCGCTATCCTCCTCTCTCACCGGGAGTACGTAGATTAAACAGCCGTTATTGAATTATGTCTTACTTAGATTAGTAAAAGCAACCACAATAGAAGTAGTTTTGAAGGCCAGGAGGTCGTGTTGTTAAACGTGTAACAGTCTAACCAAAATGAGATGTAAAATAATCGGGCAAATTTTTACCTAATAATTGGTCGACTCACATTTTGTATGCAAGGTGTTTTAAAATTTAGTACAACTTTAATGGCGTATTTTTGAGATAAAAATAATTTTTTTCTAAACCCTCTTCGAGCTACAGCCATCGTAATTTTCTTTAAAAAAATTGATTTGTTTAAATTTCGACTGCAATTATTTATTAAATTACTTTAAAATCTGCAATCCACTGCTGATTCGAACGTTCTACTGTTTCTTATCAAAGGAAAGGAGTAAGCCCATTTAAGAGGAACCATTTTATGTTTCGGTTTATAAATTAAAAAAATTAGTATTTCATCTGTTTCGGCATTCAAAAATCTAGAATTTTGGTCTTTAATTATTTTTGATACGATTAACCGTTTTTGAGATAATTGTTGTTAAAGAAAGAGGGTTATTGTAAAACTAAATTGGTTTGAAATTTTTTTAATTTTACCAAAAACAAAGAAATTGATGTCTTTATAACAAGTGCTGGAAATGTCATCCGCCAGCTACAACAGCCCTTCATTCTTCTCCGCATATATAATGGCTGTAGCTTGAAGAGAGAGTATTTTAGGACACATGTTTATGGAAAAAAAATCTTATTTTTATCTCAAAAAAACGCCATTAAAATATTTATACTGAATTTTAAGACACCTTGTATATGTTGTTTTCGAATGCCATTACATTTTAATTTATTGACCAGAATGTAAAAATCCAACGATAAATAGATAATTTCGAAACACATATAAATAAAGAACTAAAAGTTATTACACACAAAACGTTAAAGAGTTCAATGATAGATGAATAGTAAATAGTTTTTATAAAAGTAAACGTGAATTGTAAAACTAAATATTTTAAGCATAAATTTGAATAAGAATTGGATCCAGTTTCTTTACATTTAATTTTAATTTATTTTTAAATAAATTTTGCATAAAAAGTAGCACGCATTCACGTTATTCAAAGAAAACAGTTTAAATAAATAAGTATTTGCAGCAATAATATTTAAACGTAGAAACAAGAAATGTCTTAGCAAAAAAATTGTAGAAGGTGGCGTAATTTGGCCGCGCGTTGACCTTTCTTCCATAAACTGACTACGCCATTAAATTTCAGCAATAGACAGATAAAAAGTTGGTTCCTTAATAAAACAATCTTTGGTCATATCTCAAAAATCTTGCAAGAGTGATACCAGGATAACCAGCAACAATTTTAATCTCTGTCACAATGAATGATACGGAATGTAGTTAATTTGCAGAAGGTAAGACGGTAAGATAATAACCCAAGGTAAAAGTAATAATAAAGATAATTAATTAAAGGAATCAAACATCAGATATTCAAAAGGAAAAAAGATATTAAAGCAAAATAACACAATTAAACAAAGAAAATATTAACAAAAATAAACTTACCAGATGCATCACGTTCATCGTGAAAATCAGTCTTTGCGCAATTAGACCATAGGTATAAATAAATGTAGAAAACATATACTGGGTAAATCAAAGATAAATATATGCAGTTTCCACTACAAAGTATGTACATTAAAATTGTTTAAAGTAGGTTAGAAACCACTCGGCAAAAGGAATGTGAAACAATAGCCAAGAAAAAAACCACTAAAACAACATGAGTAGTTTTAGACTAATTAGTACGATCGGTTAATTTTTTTACTTATAATTAGTTCGTCAGCAATGAATATTGTGCAAAATTATTTTGGACATTTTTTAGGTAATTTTGCTCTTCAGGTGAAATTTACACACGTAACTTGTCTACATGGCGTTTGCTCTACGGTTAACTTTCGACAATTGAGGATGTCAGAACATACCAATGATTTATATCACTCACACCACTATGTAGTTTTTTTTGAGACTAAACAAGATTTATAGAGATGGCCAAAGAAACTGCAGATTGAACTTCAAGATCAGTTTAAAAAGGAGTACTTGTCTCAATTGATTATACTTATTGAGACAAACTCTAGAAAACTAGGAAAAGTTTTGGAGCTAATCTAGGCCGAGATGAAAAGCGTCGTGTGGCTCGTGTGAACGTGGCTACAAGAATTATAACAATTTCAACGACTTTAATCTTTGGAAGTGCCTACTATAGGGCATTATTTTGTTACTGACTAATGTTATATGATGTCCACTAAAAAGCCCCTCGGGGGAGCCTGTAACTTCTAGAGGGCGCGTCCCCAGGTGGCGGATAGGGGAATGCCTCCCAGATATGGGTGGTAAGAGAGAAATAAAATACCTCCCGTAGACAAAACAGGCACTGTGACGTCTGACCTACATTGGGCGGTCACAAACAGTGTCTGACCCAGAGTGAGCGGCTGAAAAAACTCGCCAACCCGCAGTAGGATAGCGTGGCGTTTCAAATCCAATATACATATCCCTCAATTGCAAAATTTTAAAACAAGTGGATACGTACCCCAAGTGGGTAGGAACAATAGTCCCGAATCCCACACCTTCAAACTGAAGGGCAGCCTCGTGGATTCTGGGGGAGGCAAAAATTTGCGAAACTTATTTAAATCTGGATTCAACTCAAAACTAAGAAAGCTGAACATTGCTACGTACAACATAAGAACCCTGTCATTGGAAAAGAAGCTGACAGAACTAGAAGAAGACCTGACACATATAAATTGGGACGTGATAGGAATGTGCGAAGTAAGAAAAAAACAAGAAAATCAAATAACTTTAAGGTCGAGCAATATGTTCTACTATAAAGGAGAAGATGATACTGCGTTAAGAGGAGTAAGTTTTTTGATACACAAACAACATGCAAAAAGTATCTTAGACATAGGACATGTTAGTTCGAGAGTCGCATTTCTAATTCTAAAGTTAAACAAAAGATATAATATCAAAATTATTCAAGCATATGCGCCTACATCTCAAAGCACTGACGAAGAAGTAGATAGTTTCTATGAAGATATTTTCAAGGTATATGAATACGGCTAGTTGTACAGATAGAAGATTTTAATGCGAAAATTGGACTTAAGGAAGATAAAGCTGAAACACCTATGGGACATTACGGAATAGGAAAAAGGAATGAAAAAGGCACCACGTTACTCGCATTCTGTTTGCAACACAAGCTATTCATAATGAACACCTTTTTAAAAAAAAAGCCAAAGAGAAAGTGGACTTGGATAAGCCCAGATGGTATCACTAAAAATGAGATAGACTTTGTAATTACGGACAAAACAAAAATCAAAAATTCAGAATGTTGAAATTTTAAATAAATTTTCCACTGGCAGCGATCACCGCATGGTAAAAACCAAAATTTTCAACAACCTTAAACAGGAAAAAGACACACTCATCAAAAACAAATTTAAAGATAAAAAATTGATAAAAAATAGAAGATTTTCAAGAATATAGATACATGTTAGAAGAACAACTACACCAAATAGAAAACAGAGACATTGACGAAGCCAATGATGTTATCATAAAAACACTCAATACAGCAACTCAAAGGTACAGTGTAAAAGAAGACCTCTTTACTAGCAAGATTAGCGACTATACTAAATGTCTCATGAAAAAACGTAGGGAAATGAATAATAAAAACAACTTAATAAAGAAATATCGAAGGAAATTAGAAAAAACTTTAGAAGACATAACACTACAAAAATTACTAAAGTGATTGAGCAAAATGAAAGTTTAAAAGTCATGAGACGTCAGACAAGTACAGGAACGAAAAGTATAATCAGACTGAAAAATGAAAACGGGAAAATTATTACAAATAAATCTGAGATTCTAAAAAGCACTGAGAATTTCTACCGGAATATGTATAAAAACACATGAACCAAAAGCAACACCTACTATCAGAAACCAGGGATCAGAAGATTTGCCTGAAATTAGTTTAAAAGAGATCGAAGTTAGCAATAAATGAAATGAGCAATAACAAAGCACCAGGTGGAGATGGAATTGTTATAAAAGCGGTAAAAGAAGGAGGAGCAGCTGTAGTCAAAGCCCTTCGGTCATTATTTAATAAATGTTTTATGAGACAAAAGAACCCCTACCGCATGGAACAACGCTATTATCACTCTGATTTATAAAAAGGGAATATTGCAAATCTAGCAAACTACAGGCCCATTAGTTTATTAGCACACATATACAAGCTTTTTACAAGAATATTGAAGAAACGAATGAACAATAAACTTAAATTATATCAGCCAATAGAGCAAGCTGGTTTTAGATCTGGATTTAGTACAAATGATCACCTATTAGTGATCAAAATACTAACTGAAAAATGTATCGAGTATAATAATCCCCTTATTCAGGTGTTTATCGACTACGAGAAAGCATTTGACTCGGTCGATCAGCATAAACGTTTTCAAGCTTTGTCGCAATGCCGCATCAATTCTAGATACACAAATATCTTAAAACATATACAGTGAGGACGAAAAGTCAGCCCCCCCCTCTTAACTTTTGTCCATTTTATTTAAAAAGCTCAAATTAACACAGTGTACACAAAAAATTGAGTTCTTTCATATGGTACTCATTACAAATGTGATAGCTCAAAATTGTTTGAGTAGGTTTCATAACCTCAAAAAATCTTAAATTAGAGTAGGGGTCGAGTGGGGTCTCAAACGAAAGCTTATTTAAATTTGCATACAACTGTGAAGTTTTGGAGTAAAATCTTAAAACGCTTTAAAATGAAATGAAAAAAACGCCATGCCGGTAAAAGCATTAGTGTCAAGTAATATTATTGTTGTTTCTATAGAAACTACTTTAAACAGAACAAAAAAAGTAAGGTTGACATCAGAAAACTAACTAAAACTATTATTAAAGCAGATGCTTGAAGCGACCGCCTGCGACTCCAAGACAATGATACAACCTTTCTTCAGTTTCTCTACGTACATTCCTTAAAACTTCATCATTAATTTGTCTGCATTGATCAGTTATTCTAAAACGCAACTCTTCTATTGTTTGCACTTCAGTTTTGTAAATTTTTGACTTTAAATAACCCCATAAAAAAATCTAATGGGGTTAAATCGGGTGATCGGGCAGGCCACTCTAAAAACCTCTTCGACCAATCCACCGGTTTGGGAAATTATTATCGAGATAGTCTCTTACATTTAAATAATAATGAGCGGGAGCTCCATCCTGTTGAAAGATAATATCCTAAAAAATAATGATAAATTGAGAATTAACCATGTTGATAGCTAGTTACTCTATGGAATTCTGGATTTTCTTGAGCGATTTCTTGTATTCTTGGAAATATTTGCCTTTCTAATAATTGGAGATAAATTTCCCCAGTCAAATTTCCTTCCAGAAAATACGGACCAATGATATGTCCCCCCATTATCCCACACCAAACATTCACCTTTTGAGGGTACTGAGTGCTAGTAACCCTAAACTGATGAGGATTAGTGTCCGACCAGTACCTCACATTTTGCCTGTTAACTTCTCCATTTAGAAAAAATGTACATTCATCAGAAAACATATGCGGCCCAAATAATCAGGTTCTTCTCTTATGTTATTTATTATCTGTTCGCAAAACTCCATTCGTCTGTCAGGATCATCTTCATTAATTTCATGTACAAATTTAAGTTTGTACGCATGAAACTTGTTTTTTTAAATACTTTTTAACTGTACTCTTACAACTACCTTGCTGCTCCGCAATAAAATTTGTGGTAGCAGTGGGATTTTCAACAGCACTCGCCAAAATATTCAATTGCAATTCTTCGGAAATAGAAGGACGACCTGAACGTTTTTTATGCGAAACGCTACCAGATTCCATGAATTTTGACAATAGTTTCCTGTAATATCTGCAATCGATTTGACGGTCAGGAAACCTAGCATTATACAAGCGGACTGCCTGATGAAAATTTCGATTTGCTTCTCCGAAGATTATAATGGCTTCAACTTTTTCTATTAATTCTCTTTGCATAGTTAAGAATTCTAATAACAAGATACGAATGATACTTGTTTGACGTTTTAAACTACGTTTAAATATGTACTTCTCAAACTAAGCTGTCTTAAATATTGACCGTTCATATGGTTACCAATGTTGCCATGGATATGGAATAGGAGCAAGCCTGCTTATTTAATTTACTAAGCCGAAAACTCTTTAAAATTTTCTTGTTGCCAGCTAGCGATAAGTTGATTATTTTGCTTTTAAACCCCATAACTGTATGCAAATTTAAATAAGCTTTTGTTTGAGACCCCACTCGACCCCTACTCTAATTTAAGATTTTTTAGGTTTTGAAACCTACTCAAACAATTTTGAGCTGTCACATTTGTAATGAGTACCATATGAAAAAACTTAATTTTTTGTGTACACTGTGTTAATTTGAGCTTTTTAAATTCAAATGGACAAAAGTTAAGGGGGGGGGGGCTGACTTTTTGTCCTCACTGTATATCTCCACGCAACCGCCTCCGTAAACATACAGATACGTTTAATATTCAAAGAGGTGTACGACAGGGAGATGTTATATCACCTAAATTATTCACAACCCTCTTGGAATATATGTTTAAGGAACTAGACTGGGAGCATCGAGGAATAAACATCAATGGAGAAAGACTAAACCAGTTACGTTTAGCTGATGATATTGTTTTGATTGCAGATCGTGTAGCCGAAGCAAATAGAATGCTGACACATCTTAAATCAACCTCAAAGAAAGTGGGACTTAACATAAACTTTTCAAAAACAAAATACATGACAAACTTAGTACTAAATGACAATATCTCGGCAGGAGACGTGAAGATTAAACAAGTATATCAGTATAAATATTTAGGACATGAATTAACACTCGGTAGAGATAACCAAACCCACGAGTTGCGCCGAAGAATAAATCTAACATGGGCAGCATACGGAACCTTAGAAAGATCTTTAAATCAGATATCCTTATATGTAAGAAAAGTATACAACCAGTGCGTATTGCCAGTTCCAACTTATGGCGCCGAAACATTGACTCTAACTAAAAAGACCATCAAAAGAATCCGCATAGCACAAACAGCAATGGAACGTTTAATGTTAGGGATATTTATAAGAGACAAGACACGCAATACTATTATTAGACAACGTACACAAATCACAGGCGCAGTAACCATGATAGCCAAGTAGAAATGGAACTGGGCCGGTCATGTGGCCCGCTTGACAGACGATAGGTGGACGAAGCGCTTAGTTGAATGGAGACCAAGGCAAGAAACTTACAGAAGTAGAGGCAGACCTCCAACCAGGTGGTCTGACGATATTAAAAGAATATCAAGCAATTGAATCCAGACTGCACAAGACCAAAATAAATGGAAGGACCTGAGGGAGGTCTACGTTTAGCAGTGGACTGGGGAAGAAGAAGAAGAAGAAGAATCCTTGAAAGTGCTTACTACAGGGCACCATTTTGTTACTGATTAATGTTATATGATGCCCACAAAAGGGCAGTTTAGTCACTAAATATGGTCCTAAGCAATTTACTTAACAAGCCGCATTAACAAATATAAACTACTTTGTAATATTTTGTAAAATAGTGTTAGTTTTTTTATTAAAATGAACAATGTTTTGATAATCAAGAGCGGAATCAGCTGAATTAAGTTACTCAGTAATCATCCACTTGAATTATAATTTCTCAAAAAAAGCAATAGTGTTGTTTTTTTTTTATTTAAAATATACAGTGTTTTCATAATCAAGAGCAGGATTAGCTGAATGTAGGTTACACAGTATTAAATAGTAATTCTTATACCTGGAAGTGCGTTAGGTGTCCTTAATCATCCACTTGAATTAACAATTTCTACAAAAAAAGCGATAATTCTGCCTTAAAATGATAAAAACCAAACTAAACTTAAAGCTTTAATTTATTTTAAGTTCAACGACAAGACAATAATCAAAAATAACTTGGATAATTAAAAATTAATTAAACTTTTCCAGACGTCAATCACTTAATTCTTCAATTATTGAAGGCATTGGTTTCGTAAAGGAAGTTTTAAAAGAATCTGTATCGAAGTTTGGCAACGAACTTAAGTAATTTAAGTATTTCTAAATAGTTAATAGGTCTTAAGTTGGTCTAAATATGTTGTAAATGCATTTAGAAAGTAGAACAAGTTTTCGATGTATCGAATTGAGAGGCTTGATATAAGCTTTCATAGAAGAAACTCGCAGAAAACAATGAGCCTCAAGGGATTGAGCATCCGCAACAAGAGCTTTTCATTTTGACGGCGTCGTTGTGTTTGTTACGTAACGTTCTTTTTACAATTTCGCATAAACGTCAATTGTAACATTTGTAGTGATTTGCGTTTAATCAGAAGAAAATATTCAGATTTATAGTAGAAAATCAAAACACAAAAAGAATTTAAATTAGTAATTTCGACTAGATGTTCGTCGACGATAAAATTGTGTAAGAACCATTTAGTATTTGCTTGAAATAAAGTAATAGAGTACGTGTTGGAGAGGCACAGCTTGCTGAGATCTAACAATCGCTTCATTACAAACAAATCCCATTGTTTTTACTTCCAGCATTCGGTACAAAATTTATCGTTTCAAGTCATAATATAAAACTCGAACTGTTAATGTTTTTTTCGTCGACAGCTTGCGGCAATTAACAGTATTTGTGTAAGCCGATGTTTTCATATTTACAAAAATGTTAAAAGTGCGATGTTAATAGCAAATGGCGTCGTCAATTTCAACTGTCAATCGGATTTACGAACAACCTGAGCGTAAATTTGCAGAACGGTGACAGGTGTTAGGGATAAGATTTTTCCCACGGTCCATCACAACTTGAAAGTTATTTGTTACGATCGGTTCGAGCCAATGTAATATATTAAGACGTTTTTATCAATATTTCTCAATATCACAAGATGTTATTCTAAAATAATACCAGGAATAAAAATTAAAATTTTAAATAGCGTTCAATGTTTATTAAGCTCTTAAATGTGGCAAGTTTTATTTCGCTTAACGAATTTAATATTGATTTTACATCTATGCTACGTTTACGAGTGCAACTATTCCTTAAAATAAAATTGAAACTTGCTTATTACACACGCCTTCAAAAGCACTACTAATTTGTTTTTAAATTCTTTCTCTTGAAGTTTTCTTATATAGTATTCGTCTCGTTTTGTGTTTATTTTACTTTTCTCGTTTAAATTTATAAGATTTACGAAAAAACCGGATCATGTACATGAAAAAGTAAGTAAAATATGTGCTACCGACAATTTTTCATCTCATTATCATTTTTCATGTTTTTTTAGTATACATATTGCGATGAATTGTTAATGTGCTTTTAATAAACAAATTTTTATTTAGCATGATACTCTAAATTTCTTTTTAAATCAATTTTGTAAATATATCTTTAAACTTTTAACTTTTTCTTAATCTCAGGTTTGGGTACGTTTTTAATTGAAATATTCACTTAGTTTAACAACAATTTATTTCATACATAGAATATTTTTAAATACAAAACACATTACATAAAAATATTTTTTCCACTACTAGCTGGGAAGTGGACAATTATTGCGTCTCCTAGCAAACTGAGAAGTTGAATTTCTCTATTAGTGGTTAATAATTTTTTCGATTGTTGACCTAGGTTAATAATGGACAATTTGAAATTTTTGAGAATCTAAGAATAGTTGTTTAACAAAAACGAGTGAAACATAATTTTGTATATCCAGGTGATTATCTTTAACTTATTTGCTGCTTAAAATTACCTAACACGATAAAATTATTTGAATAAAAAATGCCATTAGTTTAAAATTCGCGCCCCATCCCATAACCGCAAATACATAACCTGAATTTATTTATTTATTAAATATGATGGTAGAATCAGTTTTTCAGGTTTCCCAAAGGAGATTTAACCAGGCGAGTTAAGTTACATCAAGAATTTTAAGTAAATTACAAACATTTTGTTGTAGGTGTTTTGAATGGTTAACAGAATCTGGAAGGTCCGATCTGTTGCATAAAAATGTCGACTCTAAAAAGTTAACGAGTATGTGGCGAACACTTGCCATTCCTAAATGAATTACAAGTCTCAATTTCTGAAACCTAATATTCAAATGATGCAAGGTATATTGGCGAAGCAATAAATGCCCGTTAACATCTCTAGCTATACCAACACTACTCAAGCTTGCAGCTCAAATACTCTTAGGTAAAGAAAATTATGAAGGAACATTCTTAAATTGCAACGTGAAAAGAGAGCACTTCAATTGAAGTTAACATCTCCCAACGATTACTTCCTGAAAGCAGAGTACAAATTGTGACGGCCCAAGTGGACTTAAAAAATAAACCACTAAGAAGCAGGAGATATAGAGAGGAATACAAAAAATTTTCACTAAAATTATATTTTACGAACCCCAAAATGTTAATTTTAAAGTAGGTTTTAAATTTTTTGCCAGCTCAAACTGCTACGTGATCATGGTTAGAGTTAAATATATGTGCTACATCTTTACGAATACAAAAAAAATGCAAAGGTGACAAACTAAAGTCGATAGTATTAAACTGCATAGAAAAGCTGCGACTACAATGCGGTGCCAATGTTAGGGCAGTAGTAAAATTTTCGAAACCTAATTAAAAGAATAGATGTATCACCGGAAAAACCATACCTTCTCGTAAACGATAAGAAAATCTATTATTTCTTCGATGTCTCCTATTTATTGAAGTTGGTGCAAAATAACTTGATTAAATACGATATAATCTTTAATAACAAAAAAGCATCTTGGAAAGACATTAAAAATTTCTACATGTCAGACAAATCTAAACCGCTGCGATTGGCTCCTAAATCAACTAATTTACATATTACTCCGAATAATTTTCAGAAAATGAAACGACCAAGCGCTGCAGTGGCATAGCGAATTAGACGACAAATTTGAAAACAAAGTTCCTTCAGATACCTCTGATATCGAAGATTGTTTAGAAGTTGAAAGTGATGTAAGCCATAATTTATTTAATTTTTGTTGTGTAGTCTAATGATTGTTGTCCGTCATATTTTAGTATGAGTCTGACGGCGACGTAAGCGACAAAAATGGTGATGATGGATGTACGATGCTTGTGTCAAAAGAATCCTGGGTGTCCAGAAACTCTCTTGACAAACCAAAACCGGGGATTCTTCAGATAATTTTAAGACAATTTAACCCAATTCACCTAGTCTGAAAATGCTTCCCAAGGTAGCTAGAGCTCTTTGAAGATGGCGCCTTGTAAATAGTTTTTTTTTAAATACCTCCAGAACGCTTCTACTTAGAAAAAAAAATCTGGTATGCTTATTTAGCCTTCAGAGATGAATCGAATCCATCAATTGCGAATTTCTAGTACCGGTCATAGGCGTCCGGTTTGGGTAAGTCAACGGTTATTTTAACGCATAACTTTTTTGTCTTTAACTTTTAAGCATTTGTGACACTAGATTATTAAATTTTCAGGTATTCTAGTACTAAAAGGTACTCTTACTTTAAGTCATTAGGATACACCGTTTTCTAGACAAATGGATTTGAAAATTTTTGTTTTTTGTCATTAAAGTTAAATTTATATTTTTTGCACTAGTTGGCTCTGAACTGCCAACAAAAGTAAAACCTACGTTTTTCATTGTCAAATTGTTGTCAGTTTGCGAAGTTTATCTTTTCATTTTTTACTTTACCAGGCGCCATCTTCAAAGAGCTCTAGCTCCCTTAGGAAGCATTTTTGGACTAGGTGAATTGGGTTAATTTGTCTTAAAATTATCTGAGGAATCTCCGGTCTTGGTTTGTCAAGAAAGTTTCTGGACACCCTGTATATTGCGATGTTAATTCTTATCCCAGGTCCAATTTAATAATTAAAAATAATTCGACGATGATTTCAGTGTAAATAATCTTGAAAATATTGTAGAAATCGGAGCTGTTCGGAATGATTTTTGTAGCTGTTAGAAATTTGATGTCTTTTATCCATGTTTCGTTGAGCATAAAAGTAATTAACTAAAATAAAAGTAAAGAAAAAAAGCAAAATTACAGAAAACTAGTCAAAAGTTGGGTGAATGAATAAAAGTACCAAAAGATGTACGAAATGTTGCAAACTTGGATAAGTTTCAATTTAAAAATAAAAAATAGCAGGCCATGATTAGAAAGCTAAAGCTGATAAATAAGGGTTCAAACCGACGCCATAGATGCGACAGTATTTCTTAGCTAACAAAAGAAATTCGTAATTTTGGAGGCCTGAAAATCGATTTGCAGGCAACTGTATGCCTGTAGTTTAGACAATTGCGGTTGCGCCCGTGCTTTTTGGTGCATGCTTCAATTGCTGGTGTTTTATAGTGAGTTTATAACTTGTAAGTTTTCTACCCAAAAAATTTATCAAACAAGCATTTTGACAAGCACTTTCTTTTTTTAACTTTAACTGCTGGCGCAGCAAGTTTATTGATCTTCCAAATCCGAAATTTAAAGAATTAGAATGAGTTAATTCCATATTAGTTGGATAAAACAGAATGAAAATATCCTATTAAAATAGAAGAATAAGCACTCATCATCTTGTTAGCGTCGTAAGTACCGTAACTTGCTATTATTCCACGCTATTGTGAAAACTTCGGTTTACTGCCATTTTTCTCTACAAATTTGCAGACTACCTGTTGGGCATATGGATAACTATTAAATAAAGCAACGAGGCCGTGAATCTGGATGCTATTTCTGTAGATGTAATGATCTAACTAAACCTTCCCTGCAGCTCGGTCGTTGTACAACAATTGCTGCATCCCTTCGCTGTTGAGGGCCTCATGCAAGATGGGCAATGATTTTTACATGATCATTTAGGCAAGCATAGTTATCCATATCAACCGGTTTCGTATTCTATTATCAATTTCTCTGGGAAACTATTGTTTATCTATTCTAGATGCTGCAGCTGTTGACTATCTACACCTGATCGTCATTGACATCTACCTATAAACGAGCTAAATTAACTCCTTTACATGTTGTTTTTTATATTACCTGTATATTTGTCCCGTTAACGTACCTGTACGCCCCAATACTACCAACATAATTATTCCGCTTTGTTATTAAATAATCGTAAATTTGAAAAATCTTTTGAAGTTTGTTTCATGTATTGCGCCATCGGACAATATTAGTTTTGCTGTTGGGGTGTCGGTTCTCACGTACTTGTTTTTGGATTCAATTTAACGTCATTAATTGCCACACGAATTGGTGTGTAGCTTTGGGCGTTGATTGAAATATTGGTAAAGATAGTCAACCGCTTGTATTTGCTTGTATCACGGATGCAATTCACATATGCATGTTGGGTTGCGTTTTTGTTTACTTTTTTCACATGTACTGAAGCGCTAAGTTATAATGTGTACGATTCTTGAAATAGAATAGTTCAATTTATTCCACCGTTGTAAAAATGGCGCAACATACAATCCGTAAAATTTACTTTTGTCAATACAATGTTGCAACGTTTTCAAATATTTAGTAAACGTATTAACTAGTAATTAAAAGTGACGAATTTTTCATTTATGAATAATACCATTGATGATACATATCTTGGATTTTAATGACAATGTTTTTTTAATAATTTACTAAAATACATGCGAAGCGTTATTTGTTAAAACAGTTTGGTTTGGTCGGTGTTAGATAAATAAGAAACAATTATTTTACAAATTATGCTTGCACTTTATTTTTTAACTTGCAAATAATAATGTTGACATTTGTTTGTCATTTAATAACTTCGTTAGGAATAAAGTAGAACATACTGGGAGAAATACCACTAGAGTTCAGAAACGCAAAATTATTGGTTTTTGTATCTACTTGTTTTACGTGTTCAGTTGAAAAGGATTTTAAATAAAAATTGGTTTTCAAATTTTTCAATTCAAAAGGCAACAAGTTACCGTGTTTTTAGGGAAAGTGGGTTCCACTAGACCTTCAAATTTAAATTCACTTGGTAATAAAACCTATTCCTATTACTTCTAAAAATAAAAGTACTAGATTTTAGCTTGAGGTGTGTTGTCTCCCGACGCGGTGCGGATAATACGTGTATAATACACTATTCTTTTCTGTGACGAAATAAATGATGATTTAATATTAAAAAATCATATTACAATAGAATTAGAAAATTATTGAGGGAAATTTGGTGTTAAAAATAGTACTCACTTTTTTCCTGAGGGAAAAAATAATTTACGAAAAGTGACACTTTGTTATCTGTTAGTAGAGATAAAAAGTTAGGATTTTACTCTTTGAAACTGTATCAAAATATCATGGTTTCGAATTAAAATAGTTTAATTAAAGTATAAATAGCTCATTAATTATAAACATTGTTTCAAAATTACAATTCCAACTGATCTAAAATAATAGTAATAATTTACAAACAATTTACACATAAATAATAACGTACCTAATACAATGCTATACATAAAACATATCCAAACATTTACACTTATTTATGCAGATAATATTCTTATTTTACGGTGTGGTTTTGTGACATCACTGTAATTATAGCTATTAGAAATATGTTTATTAGCCTCCCACTTTAAGGTTCGATATAGTTTTATTTTAACCAACTGATCGATAATTAACAGTTTATGAGTGTCGCATTCTCTGAACCATGAATTCACACTGCTGTTGAGACATTTTTTATACGGAGTTTAATTTTTTCCAATAAACCATAATCTGTTTTAAAAAGAAAAAATTCTTTAGTTAAAAGTTTCAATAAAAAAACACAAATTTTGAGAATTCGGGTAATGGTCTGTGTAAGTATTTAATTCCATCAGATTTGCTGTAATCTTTATATAGAATTAATGATTCGTTCACATTGAAAACACTTGAGTCGTTAACTGTTAGCATTTCCTTACACGTATTACAATGTACTTTTTTATATATGTAGTGACTTAAATAACCCGCAACATATGACACTGAACAAGATTCTAAAGAACTATTAATTACGATTTATAAACTGTCAGAACTTCTGGTGATTTCTGAGTAGGATTTCTTTCTAATCGCAAAGACTTCGATGTATCCTGTTTAGGTTCATCTGCAATCAAAGCAAATAATTGTATTTCTTGAAATTTGGGCTTTTTAAAAGAACTTTATTTATGTATTGGCAAAATTTTTAATAAAAAATGAAAGTATTTCTTGAAATTGATTTTGTAATTTGTACTTTGCGATACCAGTAGTGGTGAGTAGATTGAAGACATGAAAGTGGTTAAAAGTGTTATGTAAAAAATTGAGTTTTGAGAACGTTAAGATACTTCTCACCACTGGGTACCTACCAGACCGCTACCAATAAGTATTAGCAAATTGTCATTGCTGAACAAAAATTATTACTTACCCGAAACAAACTTCTTAGGAACTGCAGTAATATTAAGTTTCTTCTTCGCAGCGGAAGGATCTCAAAAACTACTAGATTCAAAATGCTTCTCACAGATTAATTTATTTCGTAATAAATTAAGATCATCTAGTAGTACTAGCTTTGAATTACCACAATTCATCACCCAATTTTTGCATCTATTTAGACAATTAGTAGGAAACCGATAAAAGCTGATCGTCGGGCAATTTTTTTCTCGAATTATTGCAACCGTGATATACACAGCGATGACACGCAATAGTATTACTCATTTTAATGGATAAGTTTTTAAACCAGCAATCCGATCTTACATGTAAATAATAACTACCAAAATGTTTTAAAAAATCAAAATCAAACTCGAACCGAAAACCTCTTAAACTGAGCACAATAGGAAGACTAATTAATTTTCGGTTTTGTTGTTAAACTAAAAGTGGTGGGGTATTATTACTTTCGATTATTTTGTGTTCTTTTGATAGTATTTTGTAAATGTTATTACCATTGTTATTAGTAAAGCTCAGGAAATACATACTTAAAAACCAATCTTGATTGTAATATTTTCATTGTAACAAATAAACAGATAATCATTAAGCTTTGCATAGATGCTTCTTTAATGCGTTTATCATATCTTAAAATATAAGTACACCTAAAGTTGATATTGAAACAAATGTATTACGAGGAGTCTTCCGGATTATCGTTTATGAGTCACATTCCTTATCGGCTTAGTCAGAAATTCTACAATTGCATACTTTTAGCAACACCTTTAGTAAATGAGTAGGCTTGTTATAATATTGTTTAGATGCAAACAGTTGAGTACGTTAGATTGTAATATAAGAAAATTCAACATTCGTTCCAACATAAAAAGGGATAGCGTTTCTATGTTAAAAAATTTTAATTTCAATGACCAAAATTTAGAAATTTACTTGCGTAAGCCTAATAGATTTTAAAACATTTTCAACGGATAAACGATGTTAATGTAATAAATATATGAGTATGGAATTTTCAAAAGTATTTAAAGAAATTGTTTTTTTGGGAGAACGTTTTTCAACGATTTCTTTACGAAATTAATACTTTTAAATCTGCAGGTTTTTTTTCATAATAATAAACTTTATTCACATGTGTATGTATACAATCTTTGTACATATATGTGTTTGTCATGATGGTATAACCATTGTTATAACCTTACGTAAGAAAGATACAAATAAATATTATTACATTGAACAATTAACAGACAATAGAAAAAAATATATAACAAAGGACACACATTTAATTAGTACGTCGACAAAAATCAATAAATTCTTGTATATTGTAGAACGCATGTTTTTGTTTGTTTGTCAACATTGACTCAATGCACCAATATTTCAATCAACGGCATGATGCATTGGCAACAATGTCGTGCCTTAGCATAAACTATCAGCAAAATTACAGTTTTCTATTTCACATTTATTGGCAATACTGTTCTGTAAATTCTACAATACAATTGACGTATTTTCTTAGCACAAAGCGATACTACCGACCTCTGATGTTTAGAACAAATTTCGGGGTCGCATAATCCCGTAAGGTTGACTATCTTTACCAATATTTCAATCAACGCTTTGGGTTAGTTGCAATCTCAAAAATTTGTTAGACGGTGTCCATGCCCTTTTCTAATGGCGTAGTTAACAATTTGGAAAATGCATATTCGGGCAGTTTACTTGATAAAAAATTATTATATTAAACGTTTAATTTATATTGTGCTTTATTTCTTTATTTATTTGTGTCTATATTTATATGTCGTTGTTATTGAGGCCTAGTCATTCTATAGTTATATTTCTGCTATCCTACGGTTTGTCTCTGTGTCTATGAGCTCCTAGTTGCCCTGAAAGACTTCTTACACGTTCTACTAGGTGGCGCCTTTATCAATTATCACCGCAGTGTTTAAGCCTTCGTTCTAACTATTCGTAAGTTAAGCCCACAACCACTCTTCGACAACTTGAGCTGCTGGTCAGGTTTCAATACTTTTTACTAATTTTTAAGTTTGGTTACAAATAACAAAAATTTAGTAAAAATAATAAAAGAGTGCGAGAAGTAACGTCACAACAAAGATAAACAAATAATTAAAATTTAAAGTGACGTGTAGAAGTAATAAATGCAAAAGAAAGTAAAATACAAGTCCACTAAATGAAATAAAAAATTTAAATAATAAAAGCAAAAATAATTACACGTTGCACAACATCCAACAAAATTCGAGTTGCAACGGAGTAACCTACAATGCGAAATACTGTAGATCACCAATAGAAAATAATAAGGCACATACCTGTATTGGCGACCAAAGGTTAGTTTTAATTATTGTAGTAGTTTGTAGTTTAGTCCTTAAGTTCGTTCCTGTGTAAACATTGGTCGCACACAATAAGACCACTTGTTGCACGTCTGAAATACGTATACGTTGTTTGATAACCACGTGGTAGCTCATGTTCAAAGCGCTGTTGCAAAATTTTAATTTAAAACGTGTAATTTTATTTAATTTGATGTGTGTAAAAATAAAGAGTTTGTGTTATTGGTTACATTGTGGTTTTTAATTACTGGCATCATCGTAAAAGTCTGTTCAGATTTGGTGGTCTAGAAAAATAGTTATTATTCCTGGTATATTAAAAAATAAAGTTGCACATACAAAATGTTACCCGATAAAAGAAACCCTGAGATTATTAAAAGTCATTTATTTAGATAATTTTGAAGTTAAAAATTAATACTAAAAAAGTTTTTTATAAAGCTTTCAACTTCATATCATTGCAAAATTGAACTCTATGTTTTAACTGTTTTTGTTAGTTGTAACAAATTTAATAGATTGATGAATCAGCGGTAAGGTACACTCTTAGCTTAGCGCACAGATAAATAACAATCGTTTCATTGAATTCCTTATTAGTTTTAGCAGAAATACATCATCTCCTCCGGAATTTGTAAGGCCCAGATGATTCTATATTTGCAAATAAATTTCCCAAAGTTGCCGATAGGTGGCGATACGTGTTACATTATTATAATATTTTAGATTCCTGTTATTTTCACACTTAACACTCAATTTAAAATTAAAGATTAATTCAAACAAACTGAATAGTATATCCTAGTAATATTTATACAAATGAAATATTAAAAACTTTTAAAAAATCTATTTTTAAATTACTGCGTTGTTCCGTCGTGTGGTAACATTATTTCCGGTATTCAGAACATCGATGTTTAGATCGATTTTGCCGGCTATTGCAATGTTTCAAACATGGTCGTTCCCACGATGGAGAGAATTGAGAGGATTTGGAGCGCATTTCTGGCCCTTAAATGTGTATATTTAACGCACAACGGTGAGACAGAAGTTAATATTACAAACAGTAGACACAGCGTGAAGAGAGACTAGATAGTGAATTTTGTTAAAAGCGCGCAGCCATCTTTGATGAAATATACTCGATTCTGAATTCATATCCATCACGACACTATAATCGCAATATTCAATCAATGACAAAACCGTAAAGCATCTATCGGTGACTGAAGGAAACATTAACACGTATAGAGAATCTAGGTTATGATTGAGGTCATTACCTTGTACACTGTGGGGAGACATGTGATGGGCCGGTAGTTGAATGGGTTTTGTGTTGCGGCACATTTTGGTTTGATGTATGTTTTGCCCTCGGTGAGGAAGTATGGACACAAGTGTCGATTGCTGATGATTTGATTGATGTGTGTTGTCAGATATGGAGGTGTGTTTGTTATTTTATTGTACCAAAAATTGTGTATTTGGTCAACTCCAGGTGTTTTCCAACTCTGTGTTTTTTGAATAATTGTTTTCAGCTCTTCGACGGTGATTGTGTGGTCCGACTGTTCTTGTAGGTCGTGTTGTCGCTTTCGTTCTTGTTGTATCCACTGCTCCTCTTGCCGGTGATATTTTTCTGACCAGAATGTTGTTACATGTTTTTGTGTAGGTGGGATGATAAGGAACTCGGTTGTCTGGTTCAGTTTTTGGTAGAAGATTTTTTTGTTAGTCTGGAAGAGTTTGTTCTGAATTTTTCTCTGGTTTGAAGTGTTGTATCTACGAAGTCGAGCTGAGTACACAACTAGTTTTCGTTTCGTCCAATCCAGTGTTACTTCTGGTGGTTATTTTTCGGTTATTATGTGTTTTAACTTTTTTAATATCTTTTCAGACTTATTACCTTTCGTGAATTGTGTTAGTCTTCTAATATTCGTACGTAATTTATTAATTTGGTTTTCCAACCGGTTTTGCCATTGGGGTTTTTGATCTTTTTAATATTTGGTTTTGTTGTTCTTGTGTGTGTGTTGATTCTTTATAATTTTTATGAGTAAAATGTATGTCTTGCGACATTTTGTGTAAACATTGACACGTGTGAATAGTATAAACTAAGAAAAATGCCAACAGTTAACTGTAATGGCATGTGTGTGTTAGCGCAAAGCGCTATCTAAACGATAGCTTTAATGCTTGTAACACACGTTGCCGATGAAGCCGTGACAGTTAACTGTTGGTATTTTTCTTAGATTATTTTTATGGTTTTTGTTGTTTTTAGTTTCATAGCTTATATTTGTTATAGTTTTAGCGGGGCAGTATATCCGTGTATGTATGTCTACAAGACTACTATCATCGTTAATGTAGGCTGCGAGTACCTTATTATGATTAGTAGTAGTAAAAATTTGGTTAGTGAGTTTGTGGAAGTATAATTTAGGTAAGCTGGAACGCCTCCGCCGATCTGCGTTTGAATATTGCGCAATATTGTTTCGTAGTTGACTATTTATACTTTGTTTAAGTTGTGTTGTATCTTGGTGTGTTGGTATTGGTTCGTGTACGATAGTTTGTTTTCTTGTTGTATGTTGATTATTTTTGTTTGTTTTTTTTCTTCATTTGTCATCTGTGTTTCTTTGTGGCTGAGTTTCCTGGCTATTTTTTCTTTGAGTTCCTTTAGTCTTTCTCTTGTTATTCTGTTGTTTTTAACGATAACTCTTTTCTGGTCAACTAATCTCTGTTCGGTGACATTGGTATATTCCGAGTATTTTTGTAGAAATATTTGATGTAGTTGAGTTCTGAATCCGGTATTTTGTGTTTCTAGTTTGGTAATTTTGTACTAACAGCGACAAGTCAAGCGTTGTCTTCGTAATCTAGCTTTGGTGGTTGCTGGCTGGCTAGCAGGCAAAACACTGTCAACTGGTGCATTAGCAATAGCGTGATCGTCATCATTTTGGTGAAGCTGAACATTGTTTTGGCTCCACCCTTGACTGTGGCTTTGTCTTTCCAGAGCTACTGTATCTTGTTTTGGAACCGGTTTTTCAAACTAACAAAGGGGGTTAGCTCTGTTAGCTGTTGTTCTTTTAGTCGACTCTTACGACAGGCGGGACACTCCTGGGGCCTATTCTAACTCGAAACCCCCACGGGTATTATTATTATTATTATTATTATTATTATTATTATTATTATTACTATTATTATTATATTCGACTAAACTTTTCTTTAACTATTTCACTTGCACATAAATTAACTATTAGATTCCCTTCTTTGTAATTTATAAATTCAAATGTATAAATAGGTTTCTTTTTCATTCGTCGAAATTTAAAGTTATATTGAAATTAGTACCAAATTGTAGTTAATTTATTTCAAGCCAAAAATTAAAGCCTCAAAAATTTTTGTGGCAGCGTTTATGAGTATTTTGAATTTAAAACATTCCGCCATGTTGTGACGTCATCAATAAGGAAATATTTTAAAACACGATTTTCTTCATTTTCTGAATTGAATCGGTCAATTTGACGTTGTTTTTAAGCTTCTTCTTACCCGAAAATGTCCAATAAATGTTAGTTTGTCATTCCTTGCACTAAAACTTTTGATTCACTAGGTTTACCAAAATGTCTAAAATTAGAATTTTCCTGCTTTCCCAGGCATGCACATAAATGTAAAGAACTCAACTTAGGCCTACTAACACTTTCACCAACTGACTATTGTTTGTTTTGAAAATTAAACCAATTTTCGTCACAACATACCGATACCTCTACGTTTAACACCAAATTACAGGTAACGCTTAAACTAAACATAATACTACAAACTAAAAGACATTTTTTATTTCTGGAGGTCATTCTCAGATGCTTAAATAAGTTTCTAACAAAAAACTCAGCAAAAAGAAATTTTATATACAAAGTAAAACAATATCTTTTGAAAGTTTAGGAAAAAGAATCCATTACATATAGGTATAAAATTGATGAGAAAGAAATTACCCGGTCTAACTCAGTAAAGGATTTATGTATAATTTTGATAGTCGGCTAACTTTTAATTTTATATCAATCATATTGTTAATAAGTCAAGCAAGACCCTTGGATTTATTATTCGAAATTGTAAGGAGTTTACCTCCACTGAATCTACCATAAAATTATATGAATCATTAGTTCTGCGCTTGTGTTTGGTCCCCAAAGCAAATTAAATTTGTAAATCTGTTAGAGAAAGTACAGAAACGCTTTTTAAATATTTGTACCTTTACAAACACCATTCTTTTTCTCCTTATAGTATTAGTTTACAATAGTTTGTTAAAGCGAATTCAACTTTATACCGATTAAAACTAAGCATAACCATATATGTATATATTATCTGTACAAAATCATAAATTTTCTTATTGATGATCCGTTCATATTAAATTCGGATAAATATTCATGTTCCACGCTTATGTGGTCGAAATAATCTAACTTTTTGAGTACAAGACCCTCACACACTGCATCATTTCAACTCATCATTGTATCGCATGTATATTTTATATCATACCATCCACGATTATATTGATATGTTTAAGGCATGTCCTAAGGAATTTAAAAATTGTTTAATTGAACTTTCAAGTGTATCTTAATTTGGATTTGAATTTAGATTTTTCTTTTTTGTTCTGAATATTTCCTATGTAAATTATTAGTTTTTTCTCTATAATTTGACATTAATGTCTGTATGTTGGGATTTTATACACCTATTAGAAGAAAAACAAACGAGATTTTTAACAAATTAAAATACTTTTTTTTAACAAATTGTTTGAGGTGCATTTGCAGGAAGTATCTTTGTTCCAAAAATTGAATGCTTGTATTTTCATAACTATCGGTTGTCCGACTTTATTGGTAATGACAAACACTAAAAATAATTGTAAAATTAGAAAGGATTAATAAATCATTACAAGAATTTATTAATCGAAACGCTTATAACTAATTTTCATTAGAATATATTTGGATTTAACACATAACGTCAAAATAATAATAGAATAAATGGAATCATAATTTTTGTTGTACATTAGACACTGACGTAAATGTTCATACAGGAAACACCAACAAGATATATTTATGATAGATAAATTGAAATGCAAATCAATATATAAATAACAAAATTCAACCTAGAAATGAATATCATAACTGTCAAACCTACATCAGCGAGCTTTATCCCCGATACAATACAAAACAGAAACGCTTTAGAGACACTGCTGAGTGATCCATTCGATGATCTACTTCAAATCCGTAGCTACAATACGTCAAATGTGTGAAAAGTCTTATTGATGGATTGGATTGAGACCTACTTACTGCGTCTTAGATACATGCTATTAGGTGCGAACTTCACTAGTCGGATAAAATATTACCATAACAAAAACTTTGTTGTTTTGATAAGCACATTGAATAGCATGTAACGAAACTTTTTCGATAAGAGCTCACAATGTTACAACGAAATTAAATGACTGATGAGTTTTCGGTATCTACTTGTAAATCGACTTTTTCTATTTTGGCAAACTAGAATTGAAAACGTCACACAAACAAACTTTATAAAATAAACTTTTACTGCGATCCTAACAAAATCAATGTATCAGGTACTATAAAAATTTTAGTTTTTGTAGATTCTTAAGAAAGTAGGTAGTATAAAATTATAAAATTACTGCTAACTAATCTTAAAAACATACAATACTATTTATTTAAGAAGTCAACTAATTAAGTCTTTACAAACGTAAATAGTTACACAAAAATATCTGTAAAATATTTAAACGGTAAATTAATAACTTGAGGCAGCGTTTGATCTGGAAAACTTAATTTCCTGTAGTAGACCACAGTTTATTCCATGCATCTCGTTTCATAAAAAAATTGTCCCAACATTTAATGTAAAAACTAACTTAGCTAAAATTTATGTGTACATTTTAGAAATGTAACGAACTTGACTTTATTAATTTTATTAGGGGCAAGTTTCCAAATTCTACAACCTTAATTTGTACATACAGCAAAAATATGTAAAATGAATGTAATTCAAAATTCTTTTGACCGAACATTCATTAAATAAATTGTTAATAAAACGGGTATTCGATAATGGTGCATTTAATGCTAACTACTAAAATAAAAAACAACTTCCAAACATATAAACCAACACGTTTTAGTGGTTTCCTGTAACACTAGTTCACTCTTGAACCCCATTCTTCTTGGCAGTCAGTATATGCACTAATACTCTGGAGCAAATAATTCGCTAGCTGAACTTCTACCTATTCCATTATTTGTGGGCGGCTTGCTTGGCTTCCCCATAGCTGCTCTGCTTATTACAACAGGAACCGCTGATAGATGAAGGTTACTCCAGAAAATGTGTTTATTCTTGTACGTGAAAAATGGTTTTTAAGCCGCTAAGTTATACGTTCTACTAACAATTAAACTTTTAAATGTTTGTTGGGCAACCACAATTTCAGTATATACCTAAGTACAACAAATAATCGCAAATTTCTATAGAAAAACGAATGTCAATCTAAAAATGATTTATTTTTAATTTAATTTAAATCTCAACTTTTTGACACATCAGTACGTCAGAAATTTAAAACACTTCTTTTTGTTTTACGTCCAAATTGATAGGTGTGTGTTGGGAATTTTATACTTTTAATTTACATTTAATTGTATAAGTACAGCTGAGTAGTTTCGGTTTATTTCTTTTTAACCTTGTTTATAGCTACAAAATATACATGCAATTATTGTTCTAATACAATAAAAAATACAATAATGGAAAGTTATTAATTCTTTATAACATTAATAATATGTGAAAGTTTTAGTATAAACCACCTTGTTAATTTATTAAGAAAACTGTTTATTATCTAGATTGCAAATTTAATTTCTGTAAGAATTATTAATAAATAAAATGTGAAATTAACCTTACATTGAGCATGTAAAGATTAAATTTTATTTATTACATATTAGCGATATTAGCAAGGTTACACTACTAAATTAGATATACAGTTAAAGTTAGACATTATTAATCGCAGGTGGTCTGCTTTGCAAATACAGGTTTATTAAACCTAGGTGGGCGCCATAGATCAAAGGGAAAAAGGGTGTGGTCTAAAAGAAATTTGCTTTTGTGAATGAACCTAGGTCAAATGGGCGCCATACGGAGATGACGTGGTAATAAACTTCCAGTCTCTGTTTACCAGAAACCCGACCTAACGGGGGTAATTTCTAGGACCTACCTTTTGAAAGTACTACAATAAACTTTTTAATATTAACAAAACGCTTACAAATAAAAGTAATATGGTTTATTGCATTTGAAACATTTACATAATAAAAGAAAATGATTAAAGAGCTGTTACAATAGTTTTCAGATAAAAGAGGACGGCAGTGATAAAAACCTGGCCAGGCAACTTTTCTAGTCGTAGAGGGATTGTGGTTGTACTTACAAACTAGTAGAACGCAGGTTCTTACACTGCAGCAATAGTTGTTAAGGACGCCACCTAGTAGGTGGTGTAGATAATTTTCTAGAGGCACTAGGAACTCCAGAAACAAAAAAAAAACTAACCGTAAAAAAGATAGTAATATAATTATTGTTGCTAAAAAACGATTAGATAACCACAAAAACATAAACATGACACAGACACAATATAAAACGATCAAATCTTAGATAAGTAGTCTCAAGCTGTACCGCAAAAATAAATAATTACCCCACTGGTTGGGCGTGATTGAAAACATATAAACGCAACGTTAACTACGCCACTGGTTGGGCGCATCAAGCGTTCGACGTCAATCACTAATTATTATAACAAAGCGCATGTTAATTGAACTACTTTCTCAAAGATCTTTCAAAAATTACATACCGATAGTACAAAAGCTCAAACTACAGAGACTTATCTGGAAAGAAGAAACGGTCAGCTCGCATTAGTTTCGGCAGTTTTGTAATGTCCTTTTTGGAACCACATGGTGAGCGATGAAGAAGACAGTAGTAGCCAGAGATAACGTTAAGATGGATTTAGAAGGCGACAGCAAATCCCAGAGATGGTGTACCAGATCTCTGCAGTAGCGTGTCAGGTATTGGCTTTGTCGTAGGAACTAATCCTGGGGACTCGGTTTATCGCCAATAATATAGATGTACAGATATCCAGCCATGATTTACTGTTCTAATGGTTAGCTTAATTATCATCAGCCTAAATTCACTATCCAACTATAGTTCTAAAACTTAGTGAGAACACTTGGTAGAAGTAACAAAGGGTGTGTTACCCCGCTTACTTTAATTACAGCCGCAATTAGACCAACACCAAAACTAAGGGTAAAACTTCTCGTGCATAGACCGCTTGGATACATATAGTTTGTCTTGTCTCTTAAACTCCGCTTCTTGTCCCTTAGGGAGCAAGACTGACAAAAGTTGATTTAACCTACAAGATTAATTGTGGTCTTTAATAACCGCTGCTGATGTTTAATCTGACTAACCTGTTTTTAGCAATCTGATAGTACCGTCTACTGAAAACAACCTTCCGCACCACCATCATCAAGACACCGTATAAAGGGACCGCACTTGTAATTGTAATTACCGACTTGCCGTCCGTACGCATGAAACAACAAACCGAAGACAAGATCACGGCAGTGTCTCCATCGACGCTACATTTCACAGGAAACTTTCGAGCGTACGAATGAAATAGTTTTTGATATTGTATATTATCACTGCGTGTAAGTAATTACTGTAAATACGATAATATATGTATATTATTTCGAACTATGAACATTATTCTTCAAATATAAATAAGTATAAATTTTTGTACGCCTCTTTTATTACCAAATTACAATTTTTAATTGTAACTTAGACTAAGTATATTGAGGAAATTGCTGTAATGCTAGATATCGACAAGTAAACATAAGTGAAAGAACAGTTTGAAGTCGTTTTTATGCAGTTAACTTAGATTGCTATAGACCTGAAAAAGACCAAGGCTTATTGCAGATCATTGCAAGCATCGGCTAGAATTTGCAAAGCAACACGAAGCTTGGATCTTGACCAGTGAAGCAAGTTATCTTCTGAGATGAGTCCGGGTTTTGTGTCTCCTCCAGACGGGCGTAAGAGAGTATTAGGCATCTACTTCACGTGACATTTATTTTAGTTTTGTGTACAAACAACAATAGTACATAACCTCTGTTTACTATATTTTCTCATATACAAGTTTCTTATACTTGAGTGCGATTTATACGTGTGTATTGTGTTACAAACTTAGTGAATAAATAACGTCTTATAACCATAGGGGCAAATATATATCATTAGATAAGAACCTTTTAAATATGTTTTTAATTTAATGTAGGTGTACCACACTTAACTACTAAACAAAACACTATCTTATATAAACGGTAAACGACTTCAAAACTCTGTTGCTAATGACAACGCATTGGTTTTGTCTATGATGGCAGCTGTTTGTTTGTACACAAACTAAATGACCTTCAAAGCATAACGTCAAATGCAGATGTGTAATGGAATAAGCCTAAATAACGTTTTCTCCCATGTACAATCATGAAATTTAAAACTTGGACACCACAATTTCTGTAAACAAAAGTTTGCACATTGTGAAGCGGGTTTAAGGGTATCATTTACAATTCTAACAGCAGGTAGTCTCAGTAGAGGTTATCTTATAGAAGGACTGTAGAATAAATCATTACACTAAGCACGTTTTAGAAAATAGGTAATTTACGTTGCTTACTTAATTTTTTTCTTTAAAGAATATATTTGAAGGTATCGCTAATTAAACACCATAGCTCGATTAATTATCGAATCAAAATTTTGTTTAGGAAATGTTTACAAAATAAAATTAGAAATAATTTTGATTTAAAAACGTCTACAAGCAATAACTTTTAAATTAAATCAAAAAACTAAACATGGTTATTTGGGTTGACTGATTATTACTTATTTTTAAATAAATCTAACCTACTAATTATTGTAAGTTATTAAAAAAATCATTAAACTCTCTATTCATAATATTTAGTCCTTACAAAATGTATATTTTATGACGTTTCATTTTTTCTGTAGTTAATATAAAAAGTGAAAATAAAAACTAAGGCAATTCTTATTGTCAACGTATATATTTAGTTTTTTGACAAGAATTTATTACATAATTATAATTAAGATACCAAGTTATAGTTTAAAATTAAATGAAAACGTTTTTTTTAAATAAAGGTATTACTATATAAATAAATATAAGAAATCAATAATGGGTGTGACCTCCATTATTATTGATACATTCTTGGAGGCGTCTGCTCATTGACGCTATCAAGGTATCAATATAATTAATATTAATCGTTTCCCATGCGGTATCAATGGCTGCAATTAGTGCATTACGGTTTACTGGTATAAAATTTGGCCCTTGTTGTCTTCGGATAACAGCAAGTATTCGAGCCCAAACATTTTCGATAATGTTAAAATCTGGGCTTTTGCTGGCCAGGGTAACAGCTCCAAGTTATTTGCTTGTATCCAGTTGCGCACAACCTGCGAAGTATAGGGTCATCATATCCCGATAGTTAATTATCGAATGTTCCAAGAAAATATGTGTAAATAGTAAATGGAATCTACTAACGTAACGTTAAGTCGTTAATTATAGTTACATAACTCTCCTTTCATAAGATATAGTTCATATTAATATGCTTATTGTAAAGCTTCGTACACACCTGAACAACAAACCGAGGAACAAACAGAACAACGAACCGAACGGCAATCGGAACATTAATTTGGACGGTGCTACGTACGAATTTTAGAACAGATTCGCAAGTCCTGATTGTTCCACGAACGGTTTGCGGCGTTCCCGCAACTTGTCGGTTTTTTCTCCGACATCAAAGAAAATGCGCGCGAATGCGTTTGCAGGTTTGGACGAATCTAAACAAAACGGCGAACAAACTTATGCGGGAGAATTAAATTATTTATTTTTTGTCCTCCCTTTTGTGGGTTTGTTGTGTTTTAGGTAATATTATGGAGTTGACAGAAGAAAAATGTTTTAAATTAATCAGTGTTTAAGAATGCAAGAAAAAAATGATGTCCCTATTAGCATCATTTGGGCGGGAAATTTCCAAAATAAAAAAAAAGCGAAGTAAATTATAATTTTTTACTCTTCTTTGTGCGTAAAATTTGGTTGGCACTATCTTCTTGTTTTCCGCAATTTTCTCTTCTCAATAATAAATATATATGAACTGAAAACTACTGAAAATAATTATGGAACAGCACAAACGTTCCGTTTGTTGTTCGGATTGTGGAAATCATAAAAGATCGTTTGTCGTTCTGTTTGACTTTCGGTTCGTTGTTATGTTTGTTGCTCGGTTTGTTGTTCAGGTGTGTACGAAGCTTTACAACTTAAGCAACAATTTTTTGGCGAATAAAGATTAGTTTGTGATGTAATATTAGAAACACAAATTTATATCATATCAAATTTATGACAACTTAAAAACCAAGAACGTGTATGTTATTGCTAAGAAATTATTAAGGAAAAACGCAATTGCAGTGTAAATATTTATAATTAGATATTTTCAAAAGTTTATAAGTCCTCTATTGTAATCTTAATACTTAAAAGAAAATCCTGTCCATTAGCATTATAAGGAAATGGCTTTTACTTTATGAATAATCAATAACAATAAATACCTTGCTTTTTAATTTACTTCCTTTGAGTCATATTGCTCTAAGGGTTGTTACATTGGTCATTAGAAGTATGTAATAAATAAACAATTACCTACTGTTTGAGAAAGGGTAGTGTGAACCAATAAATAAAGTAAGAAATGTAAATTCCATTTTAGTTTAAAATTTCAAGTGTTGTGAAAATGCCACCTCATCTCGGTGCTGATTTGAAAGCGCGGATTGTTTTGGAATTAGCGGCGGGCCGTAGCGTGCGTGAAATTTCACGTATGTTAGATATACCAAAAGCACCGTAGGGCATTACCGAGTAAAATGGAATTTTGAACACACTTTGGAAAGAGCCATCGGAAGTGGTAGACCTAAAGTATCTACACGTGCTCAAGATCTCGAGTTGTTTCATTACGTAACAGAACAACCATTTGCTACATACTCCAGGGCTATAGCAGATACACATTTTCCGGATGCCGTATAACTGCACAAAAAAGATTAAAGGAGATGGGAATAAAGAAGTATAATGCTGCTGCGAAAGAAGTTCTCAGTGACGAAAATATGAGACGTCGTCTTGAATTTGCAAGGCGATATGTGAACGAACCTTTGGAATTTTGGAATCGAGTGATTTTTAGCGACAAAAAAACGTTCAATAGCCGCAACGATGGACCACTAAAAGTTTTTAGAATGGAAGGAACTCGTTACGAAAATAATCACATATGTCCTAAAAAACGAAGTGGTTATTTTTCTGTGAATGTGTGGGGTTGGGTTAGCGCGCGGGGTCCAGGAGTTTGTTGGGCTATCGATGGACGTCTTGATTCTGCTGCGTATTTAGATATTTTGAAACTATTATGAAACCTTCAGTCGAAGTGTTTTATCCAGACGAAGATTATATTTTCCAACAAGTAAGTATTCTTATTTCACTATACTTTCTCCAAAAAATAGTTCGGGATCTGTTGAATTAACATTTTCATAATGTATTTTTGTTGTTAAAGGACAACGCCCCTATTCATACTTCGCGGGTTGTGCGCAATTGGATACGAGAAAATAACTTGGAGCTGTTACCCTGGCCAGCAAAAAGCCCAGATTTTAACATTATCGAAAATGTTTGGGCTCGAATACTTGCTGTTATCCGAAGACAACAAGGGCCAAATTTTATACCAGTAAACCGTAATGCACTAATTGCAGCCATTGATACCGCATGGGAAACGATTAATATTAATTATATTGATACCTTGATAGCGTCAATGAGCAGACGCCTCCAAGAATGTATCAATAATAATGGAGGTCACACCCATTATTGATTTCTTATATTTATTTATATAGTAATACCTTTATTTAAAAAAAACGTTTTCATTTAATTTTAAACTATAACTTGGTATCTTAATTATAATTATGTAATAAATTCTTGTCAAAAACTAAATATATACGTTGACAATAAGAATTGCCTTAGTTTTTATTTTCACTTTTTATATTAACTACAGAAAAAAATGAAACGTCATAAAATATACATTTTGTAAGGACTAAATATTATGAATAGAGAGTTTAATGATTTTTTTTAATAACTTACAATAATTAGTAGGTTAGATTTATTTAAAAATAAGTAATAATCAGTCAACCCAAATAACCATGTTTAGTTTTTGATTTAATTTAAAAGTTATTGCTTGTAGACGTTTTTAAATCAAAATTATTTCTAATTTTATTTTGTAAACATTTCCTAAACAAAATTTTGATTCGATAATTAATCGAGCTATGGTGTTTAATTAGCGATACCTTCAAATATATTCTTTAAAGAAAAAATTAAGTAAGCAACGTAAATTACCTATTTTCTAAAACGTGCTTAGTGTAATGATTCATTCTACAGTCCTTCTATAAGATAACCCCTGCTGAGACTACCTGCTGTTAGAATTGTAAATGATACCCTTAAGCCCGCTTCACAATGTGCAAACTTTTGTTTACAGAAATTGTGGTGTCCAAGTTTTAAATTTCATGAGTGTACATTAATTTCAGTAACGCTTTTAAATAGAAGAGTCTATCATGGTGTAGGCTGGTATTTTTTTTTGACAACCATACCTAACTGGTCATAATTGAGAATAGATGTTTGCTTCAAGACGATACATGGAAGACTTGACTAATGTCTATATAAATGAAGTTACAGCATTGAATCAATAAATTTACACCCGTTTTTTAAGCGTTGAGCATACAATTAAGTTAAATTAATAGAAATTTTGTTATTTATATATGTATTCATCTTGATCAAAAATGAAACACGTGTTGTTTTGTAATATTATTAGTTTTTTTTTGTATCAATGGTATTTACAGTTATATAATAAATAAATAAAAAAACTAAAAATTTGTATATTTTCAATTTATGTACTCGTATGACTGCTTTACTTTTTGTTGTTTAATGTTTAACTGAATTCACAAAAAAATGTTTAAGTTCTAAGTCAGATTCCTTGACAAAGACTGAACTAATCCAGCCGAAACGTTGACTGAATACAAAATTATGTGTTTGCCTGAAAGCCTCTTACACTCCTCTAGAAGGTTTAACATAGTTGAGAAAATAACTCAAACTAGATTGTTAATGTACATTATTCAAAAAAAATAAATCAATATACAAAAAGAAAAAACTATCGAAATAAAATAAATAAACTAAATAAAAGTAATTCGAAGAATACATTATACGAACAACGAGCACTAGTCGTGGAATAGATAAATATAAGGAAAATAAACGAAAAAAAATTAGAAGAAAATAATATAGATGTACTCGTGCAAAACAAAAAAACAAACAAAAAAATTATAAACAAAGAAAAAGATTGTTGAAAAAGAAATGGATATAATACTATTCTGAAAATTGATAACCGTTTATTATAACCTAAAATAATTGAGTTAAGCTATCTACATTTTATAAAAATAGAAAATG
Source organism: Abscondita cerata (assembly GCA_030710515.1). Lineage (NCBI taxonomy): Eukaryota > Metazoa > Arthropoda > Insecta > Coleoptera > Lampyridae > Abscondita > Abscondita cerata. The sequence goes on from JALBCR010001051.1 coordinate 119,617, forward strand.
CAAGGAAGGCAAGGAACAATATGAATAAATTACTATCAAAGATAACGACGCAGATCTTGTAAAATTTATTTAAAAAAATGTAAGGAGCATTATAGACCTTCCTGTGAAATACGGAAAGATTGAAAATTTTAGTTGTTAATAATCAATTAGGCGGTTGGGCAATTTAAAATATTTTCTTAGTAAAATAAAAAGAAAGAATGTGTAAAAAGTTAAAATAGACAATACAGGGTCGTCAGTCATAGCAATCAAAAATAGATGGGCAAACTTGCATACTCTCTCGGATGTTCTTTAACTTATATTGCAGAGTAATTTTTCAAACAGTATTAAATAAAAAAACAACATTCGATTTGACGAAGACACTGTATTGCTAGCAGACAATCTAAGAAAACTACAATTAATAAAGTGTATGACGTCAGTACAGAGATGTGATTAAATTTAAAGATAAGCAACCATGAATTATGTGATTTAATCATATAAAATCCATTTTACTAATAAATGCAATGAAACAAAACATTAGAAAATATCAACAGTGTAATTTAATTTTACATAATTTCGAGGACATTCAAACAGCACTCATTCTTTATCAACGCCTAGCCGGCGGTATTAATCTTTTTTTAACAATTAGGAAATTTTACGTTATTTTACAGAAAATTAAGAAACAAATTGATACAGTTTTTATTAAAATGTTATTATTTAAACCATATTGCTAATAAAAAATTATATTCGTTGTAGTGCTTTAAGTACGTACATTTCTAAAAATACGTTGTGCAACGTAAAAATAAAATACGACAGAATATTTACTTTAGTATAGTAAACTTTTTCCTGTATTTTCCTTTCAATTAATTATCATGTAAGTACTGGGCTTGCATAGGTCAGTAACATTTTGAACTCTTAAGAAACTAGTAAAATTTATTGATACTTGACGTTATGCTGAAGGAAGTATATTAAGTATTAAGAGGTATATAATCGAATTGCTTCATTTATGATAGATCCGTTTGGATGATGCAACGTATAGTGAGTGGTCAGGCCACAGCAACATACGCATAATAGATAATGCGATTATATTGTAAACTGTTGCTCTTTAGGTGCACTGCAGTTGGATTTTGTTGCATTAGGTAGTAAGTGCTTACATACTGTTATCCCATTTTCAAACATGCTTAGGCAAAAAGTATTTGTACACTATAATCTAACAATTAGCAAATCGGGTATCCAATCATCAGTATAAAAATGTAAATACAAATGCAAATACACTATTTTACCGTCTGTTAACATATTTAAACAACATTGCAGAAAAATAATTGATTTATTCCAAGATTCATAATATTTAACCAACATATTATGGTTATTATATTAAAGAATATAAAACTGATATCAAAGGAATTAAAGTAAAGAAGTAGTGAAAAATGAAACGGTTTAATGTATGTTAAGAAGTAAGAAATATTTTTACAAACATCATCATACACTGTGTCCACGGATTGGGGCACCCAATCGGAAAAAAAATGTATTACTCATTTTACGACCGAAAGTCATTCTTTATGAAAAGTTCTGCTTTTTTGGGAAAATAAATTCACAATAAGAAAATTTTAGATCACATGTGCAAGGTGTTAATAAATTAGGAAAGCAAGAAAATGTTTCAAGGATGAGTAACATTATTTATTATTTTTTACAAATTATTTACAAACTAACATTAAGTCTGAATACGAATTTTGAAATAAAAATTCAATTGTTTAAAAATTAAATAATATTAAGTTAGCGGAAAAGTGTGTCTAGGGAAGTATGTAACAAAATAATTAATAATGTTACTTACCCTTTGAATCAACTTTATACTTCTCTAATTTATATTATAATCTAATTATACATGTGATCTAAAAGTTTCTTATCGTGAATTCATTTTCTCAAAAAACAAAACTTTTTATAAAGGATGATTTTTGGTCGTAAAATAAATAATAAAAATTTTTTCCCTGTTGAATACCCCAATCCGCGGACACACTGTATAAATCTAAACCTAAAAACAAAATAACAAAATGAACGATAAATCAAAAAATCATAGCTTTAGACCTTATATCAAGCGTATATTATTTAAATAAATTGTATTAAGCGCAACTTTACAACTAAAGCTCTTACTATAGAATAGATTTGTTTATCATTTAAAAAATCAGTGACGACGCGTTAAGAACACTCAAAACAAAACCGTGTCACTAACAAAGCAAAAAACCAAACTCCAAACGTTGAAATAAATTATTCTTAAACCAAATTATTTTATTGCTTTATTATTAACGCTAATCATGAATGATAAATTTTTCCATCGATCACCAATTAACAATCATCCCAAAATTGTTCAAATCCAAAAACTTTTGATACCGAAATCCCTACTATAAAGAGCAGGAGAACCTTTAGTAACTCTTTATTGTAGGTTACGTTGTATAGTAATGTTACCATTTCTTCTTTCTTCAGTTAAATAACAATTAAATCAAATCTCAGACTAAACAAAAGAATTCAAATCTTCCAATTTCTCCACTTTAATATTAATAAGCTTATTCAGATAAAGTAATAGATTTAAAAAAAAATTAGAAAAATTAGTTTAATTAATTAATTTTGTATTTCTGTAAAAAGATATCCAGAAAATATTTGCTTTGATGAAGTTTGAAAATTCTTTCTTTTTCCTTTTCATCTCCAGTTGTCTACCATTCTGTTTTGAATTTGTTTGTGAACGTCTTTGCGAGTTTGACTATTTCATTTTTTTTGTTTTTTCGTTGCATGGAGGAGTTGAAAGTCATCTCCTGTTTTTTTATTTTTTGAATGTTTATTGTTTTTGGTATTTCAGGTAGAACTTCTTCGTGTCTTTTCTTTTTTGTTACAATTGACTGGATTTTGTCGTAATTTTTGTTTCGGTTGTTTTTCGTTAAGGTGTTTGATGTTTGGTATTCAATATTTATTGATTAGCTTTATTCGGTTTTTAATGTCCTTATTACACATTTGCTGTTGAGTAGAAGGTAAAATCTAAAAATATCTTGTCGAGCATTACGCCGAGATCTTAACGCTCTTCTTCCAGGATATTTGAACACCATTTATTATTAATTTTTTTTTGGGATTTCCATCCTATCAGGTTTGTGTTTGAATAAAATTAATTTGGTTTTGTTTGCATTTCAATTTTAAATGAAGTTTGATAGACAGAGTGTACAAGCAGAGGTCCTGCTGGAAACGCTTCCTGAAGGACTTTTGTGCAGTGTACAGTGAATACGTCGACGTCTTTCTAGCAGTACATACGTTAAAAACAATTATGCTAAAAAATGCGTTTTAACAATTAAAAGAATACGTTTAAATACAGAATAAATTAAAAAAAAACTATTAATTTAAAAAAATATATTTTAAAAAAAAAACAATTATGCAGAAATTCCGGTTTGAATATAGTCTTCATGTAATTAGAAAACACATTACAGCTCGTAGACCACAGGTGCTGCATCTGCAGCTTGTTTTTTGTTGTATTTTTTTCAACCCTGCTGCTAATTATGCATTTGCGTTAAACTCTTACTCTGCCATTTTCTTCGCTGCTTAGAGCAATTAGCGCATGTGTTCACTTCTAATCTCTGACCAATTTCTTCTCTTAATTGATCTTGTCCCATTTTACTAAAGCAACATTATAGTGGTTTTAAATAACGTTTGAACGGCCCCAAAACACTTTGCATTCCGGCACTGGTCTCCAAATAAAGTAAAAACTGTTATTTATCCATCAAAATATTATGCAATCACTTGTCATAACTTCAGAACAAATTTAGGTACAAGAATGAAATAAAAATGCGCTAAAAGCTTGAAGTGTAACGAACCGAATGGTTTTGCTAGCAGTACTAATATTACTCTTGTTCGACAAAACAAAAGTGCTAGCCGAATCCGTTACAGTCCTGCTTGTAGACCCCTGTGCACTCTATCATTAAGAGGGAGCTGCAGCCTTTCAAACTCGAATGGGTACTCCGTTGTATAGGTAAGTTGTATTTGCGGTATACTCGTATACACTAATTCACCTTGAGCGCAGCCAGTATTTACAATAGCTTCTACCACGTATTTATGTAAGGTTTTCCACACAGTTGTACTGATATTCTGCACATTCGAACAACTTCAACAGAGTGTCATTAATGACGAAAGTTTGATCGTTTATAGGTGTCTAAATCATACGTTTGTACAGACATTCCAAAGTTTTGTTGTGTAGGTTGTGGACGTCGGAATATATTCTGGCTATTAGGTCATCAACAGTCGACACAACTAAAACAAGATTTAATGAAGTTGTAATCTTGCCTTTAGTTTCCTGGTATTCACCGTTTTCTGTTTTAAGGAAATCAGAAAAGTGTCCAGCGCAAACCTCACCCTGTAATGTATGTTCTTAAGGTAGAGTTTTTTTAATTAAGATCCAAAAATTTGACGCTTTTATGCAAGCCTTAACCTCGTCAGCTCGAGTTCTCCCCGGTACTACCGGCAGAGTCTGATAAAGGTCTCCAGCTAGCAATACAGCAACTCCACCCATTATGTTAACATTTCAACTGAAATCTTTTACAGTTCTGTTTAGTGCTTGCAAACTACCTTTATGTGCTTTTGTCCCAAATTATAAGCTTACCATTTCTCAGCACTTGGGTCGCATCACTCTGTTTTTAAATGTGGCAAAGTAGAGTTTTTTGACACTGATGAGATTTAGTTACAGGTTGACTCCTTCTAACATTGTTGCTAAAATTTCTAACAATGCGACACTTAGGCCGATACCACGATTACACCATACTAACAACAATAGCAAATTTATAAGGAATGTATTTCTTCTGCCAAAAGAAGCATCCAGAAAACAAGTTCTGCTGTCCGTTACTCCTCATCACATAACACCATTTTTCTCAAGGCGCTGGGTCATGATTGATCTTCCCTAGATATTCTCGATTACCCAAATTGGTAGCAGTTCGTTTTGGTTGAGGCAATCCGTTTTGTCCTACTTTGAACACTGAATCTTTGATCAAGATTAAACATCTATTAAACACCTCGTCTGATGACTGATTTCCATATAAAACTTCATCCCCTATTTTACATTATTAACATTAGAATTTTGAAAAATTCTGAAACACTTCTGTTTTAATTTCTAACCAAAAGGCCACGTATCAGTTTTTATGAATATTACTTTAAAAGTGAAGGAAATCTATACAATCTTCTTCACCAATTTTACCCTTTAAGAGATTAAATTTGGAAAAATTCGGCTTTATCTCTTGTCTATATCCAAAAATTATCTTGCTGGAGAATGATGTGTGAAAACGATATGTCGACTTAAAATCAGTAACCACTTTTATGCCCTATAATGTATCGCACGAATAAATAAATAATCCTCTATTTTATACTCTTAAGAGTAGAATTCAAAGAATTCTTAAAATTCTTCTTTCTCAACTTCTAACAAAATTCCAAATACCAATTTTTATGTATTTATCTACGGATTTTCATTCAAAATTTTATTCCCTATTTTACACCCTCAATAGTTAAATTACTGAAAATAATTTGTGGGGTAGAGGTTAATTGATGAAGGATCCCTTGATTAGTCGCATAGGTGGTTGGTTGATATAAGCCCGCAGTGATTTGTATATAGTTTTATTGTCGACGCTTACATTATATATCACAATATTTACACTAATTATATTTAAATAATGAGCGCGATTACTGACACAGATATGAGCTGGTATTACGTTACTACATGTGTACGCTACGTAGTAACTGTGTCTTAGGCTGCTGCTGATCCTAGTATTTATTTGCAATTAGTAGGTTTTTGTAAATCTATAGCTAAGCCGCTTGAAAAATTTTTCTTAATTGTCAGCATTTGTACAGAGTGGGCCATTTTTGACACTTTTAAAGAAAAACTCCTTTATTCAATTGAGATAGGCAAAAACTGATGTCGGTGTCTGAGGCTTTTTTTTAATAAGAAACACAATGACAAAAACCGCATGGCGATATCTATTGTAGTGTCGGAGATACAGGGTAATTTTCGAATATCTGCATTTTAGAAAAATGTCTGTAAATTGTTTCTTGTTAAAACTTTTCAATTTCTGCAAAAACATTACTTCAGCACTTTTTTACGTAAACTTTGTTACGGTCAGTTGTTAGGAAAAGATGCCCCTCAGTGGAGAGTAGGGTGTGGGTTAGGAAGATCAACGTTACTCCTAGAACCTATAGAAAAAAAATTAAGAAAGTAGGGCGCCAGGTTCAAGTAACGCTGTAGAGAAGAATCTGACCCAGAACCAAAAGTCAGCAGCTAACTGTCCGCAGCAGAATATACAGTAAAAGAAAACAAATCACGAAAGAATTCGACGTAAACTCAGAAAAACCTTCACATAAAATATATTCACCCCAATATACAAACTAATTGTAATAGGTCACAGCATTCAATAGATACAGATATATTACGAATACACGAGCTAAAACGGGTAACGTACAGTATTAAACATTCAGGTAACACGAAAATGACTAGAACTACACAGAATTTCAAGTTAAAGTAAAGAGAATTTTTCAAATATTTACCACTGCTACGCCACTGTCTCGTATATGCAATTGATATTTCGCGTACTGAAGGTACGCCTATAGTGAACTTAACCTAGAATAAGAAAATGCCAACAGTTAAATAACGACATGTGTGCGTTTACGTGCATATCGCTATCTAAGCAACAGCTTTAATGCTTGAAACGCACGAGTGTCGATAAGCCAAGTAAAAACTTGTACAAGCATAACACGCAACGAAAGAACACCTGATGCCGCATTTTGCTCTTATTATGAGCTCATCAGAGGTGTATACTTAAGTGCGGTATACAACTGTACAAGACGGCGGTTGGTATTTTAAAGCAAATTGCTTATATTCATTACTCCACGAGAGTTTAAAAGACCAACCGCCGTCTTGTACAGTTGTATACCGCACTTAAGTATACACCTCTGATGAGCTCATAATAAGAGCGAAATGCGGCATCAGGTATTCTTTCGTTGCGTGTTATGCTTCTGTACAAGTTTTTTACTTGGCTTATCGACACTCGTGCGTTTCAAGCATTAAAGCTGTTGCTTAGATAGCGATATGCACGTAAACGCACACATGTCGTTACATTTAACTGTTGGCATTTTCTTAGTTTATACTAATCATACGTGTCAATGCTTTTACACGAGATGTCGTCAGACACACATTTTGCTTAACCTAGAATGTATGTCAATTATAGTACTGAGTAACGTTACAGATTACATAAATTTAAGGAAGACGTGTAAGGGAAGTTTGAACTAATTCAGTCACCGCGAAGTTTAAACGATTGTTCAGTTTGGGCCTAACTTGGAACGAGCTTGTACCGGAAGGATCAATGGAAGTAAATGCGTTTGGCTTAATTATGATTGAGGTTTAAATTCTTACACGACTTATACACCACGTAGGTATTAAATACTCTTATATATGACTAGTTAACGTTCCAGGTATTATTATGCAATTACACATTCGAGCGACACATAATCCGCAATACGCAAAGTTTTATACGTTCGCCTGATAGTTGGTGTCAAGGGGTTACTTGAGTGATAAGTCGACTGCAGGTTCACGTGCAATTAAAAAGATATCAAAACATCTGACCTTCTACACAGCAGTAAAAGCGTTTTCCTTTGCTCCCAATATTACTAGCGGTTTCTGGACGAGCCTCCACCGTAGTCTGCGAATCTGACGGAGTATTCGTGAGTAGTTATTTTGGCACAGCGCCTCCAAAAAACATAAGTAAACCCGCAATAGCCGTACAATTTGACGAAGAAACCACAGGAAGAGAATGTATTCTTAATAGAGAGACATAAACCACCCTCTCTGATGCAAAGCGTCCCCTAGCATGAAGAATGCAGGACGGTGCTTATTAACCGGTTCACGTAGAGCACAATATTTAAGTGAATTTTAAAATCCGATTTTATGTGGTATGATATATTCTATCATCAGCCTGATTACCACATAAAGCAAGGAAATTCTCAGATGAGGGTTTATGTTCTCCCTTGTGAACGGTTAATTCAAGAAAAGCTTTCCGGAAACGTTAAAATGCAGCGGACCAATCGTGAACAGTTTGGAGTTATCAACGCCGGAAACTAATATAAAGTTATGCCCGCGTAATTGGGTTAAGGAAGTGTGTACACAGGAGGAGCGTTTACACTTCGAACGTTACAACTCTAGTGCCGTTTTCAAAATGAGTATACGGGGTCACGTCAAAATGTAATCGTACTAAACTATTTTAAATAAAACACCCTGTATATTTGTATCTATTTTATTTCTTTAGTAAATACCCATTTCAAAAAATATAACACATTTTGTGCTTTACTTTATTTTTTTATATATTTTTAAACATCTTAAATTTTTGTGTGCAATTTTAAAAGGCGCATTCTGAATATGTCGTCTATGAACGGCGGCGTAGGCATAGCTTTGTCATTCAGTTCAATGAGCAACGCAATGGAGAAAACCACATATTGTTGTCTAATATAGTTTCAAAGATACAGGGTGATTCTGTAGAATTTGAATTTTTGAAACACGTCTGTGTTTTATTTCCTGTTAGAATTAGTTTGCTGTTGTTACTTTGTTTTATTTTTCATATGTTTTGAATAAAAGTTGGGCTTCCTTAAGGAGGCACGGCCTTGTAAAGTTTCAATTTAAAATTGGTTTTTTCTTATTATTTCAGAAATGAGTTAAAGCAAAATCTAAAAATTTATATGGTAAAATACTTTAATATGATACACAATTTAACAAAGTTTTCAAAAAAATATATTAAGCAGTAGCTTAGAAACCGGGATTGCTGTGAGGATATTATTAAAAAAAATGTATATCTTACAAATTTCGATCACCCTGTACAAATTTTTGAGTAAGCACTTTATTACGGACAAAAAAGTGTTCTTTCAATTTTTCGTTAATGTAATATTTTTCGAGAAAAATCGTTTTATTTTATTGTCTTTTTTTCGATTGATTTAAAAACAAAATACAAAATTTAAATAAATAATAGAAAGATTTCTGAATTAAAATCTGCAATTGTTTTTATGACCGTAGTTGTATTTTTATTTCACTTTTATAACATAAATGTTGATAAAAAGATAAAAAAGTTCAAAATTATGGCATGCGTAGAGTCACAAGGGCAACATTTTGAGCATCTCTTGTAAGATGTAAATGTAATATTAATTGTTAAGTTATTTTTTCATCGTTGATATTTATTTTTAAATAAATTTATAAAATAAAAATAAAATTTTGAGTTTCACATTTTTTTTTCAATGACAATTTTATAACAGACATTAAAAAAAAACGATTTTTCTCGAAAATATAATACTAACGAAAAAAATTAAAAGAACATTTTTGTCCGTAATAAATTGCTTATTCCAAAATTAGTACAGAGTGATCAAAATTTCTAAGATTTACAATTTTTGTAAATATCTACTTTACAGCTACCCCGGTATCTACGCCACTACTTAAGATCTTTTTTAAAAAAATATTAAATTGAGTAGGTATCATATTACCGTATTTTACCATAAAAATTTTCAGATTTTTTCTTTGACTCATTTCTGAGACAATAAGAAAAAACCAATTTTAAATTGAAACTTTACAGGGCCGTACCTTCTTAGGTAAGCCCAACTGAACAAAAGTTTATAAGAAAAATGTTCATAACTTATTATGCTTAGTAGCATAGTATAGTTTGCGACCTATATTTTTGGACCACCCTGTATACACCAATTCCTAAAAAATATTGGTGATATAAATGACCTAGTCCGCCAGGCTGAAATAATCGCTAAAACACTGTAATGTTTGTAGTATAATATCTTTTTCCCCAATTTCTCCTCCTTTAACAAAATTAAATGACAAATCATATGCTTGAGAACGTATATCTTGCCGACTTATAGCAGCTGCTGCCGATACTATTCTTAGACGCTCTTTAGACACATAGGTTCTCTTGGTACTAGTTTTTATGGATTATATTGTCCACAGTTTTGTGAAATTGCTTGATTTTGTCAATTGGTTATTATTGCATTTTTTTTTGTTTTTGTTATAGGTACTGAGTAATGTATCTACCATCTCCGTCAAGTGTTCTAAAATTTGTGATAATAAATATTGACATTCTGAACCAGTTTTGACTTTGGTGCAAAGCTGCTGAAATGCCAATTCATATTATTTAGCAAAAGCGCAGTACCTTCAATTGAAACTGGTAAAAATTACGAATAGCAGTCTTTGTAGCAACCGCCTTCAGTTGCTTTAATAATTCAATGATTCCTGATTGTCTTTCTTTCCCAAATCATGGTAAAGTTTCTCAGCAATTGACTTCAAATTGTTTGGGGAGCGAAGCTCTCCTGATAATTTATGAAAATTATTAGTTATACTATGTTTTGTAAAATTATAAAATGATGTTGGTATTTTTAATTTTACTTGTTTGACAATAGTTCCCTTTTGAAATGCATTCAGTAGTAAGTTATTAAAACCTAAATAAATAATGACATTGAGATCTATTCACTTATTAACCAAAGTTCTATGACTGAGAGAAAAACATTATTGTTTAGGATTTATTTAAATATAATTTCGTCTTTTTAGGGTCAGAACTAGACAGGGTGTTAATTAAGTAGTTGTACAAACTTAAAAGGTAAATTTTTGACTAAGTGGGTCCACAACGGCTTAGTTTCCAAGAACCTATTTTATTTAGTTTTTTGCTTATATTTTTGTTAGAAACTCAATTATTAATTTAGTTTTTTGTTTAATGTTAGAGGGTGCCACATGCAGTGTTATTCCTGAATATAATTAACATTAACTTTGTTTGTGTAGCATTGGATGTCATTTTTGACTTAGCAGACCTATTCTCCATTCAACTTTACAAGCAAAAATTAGTATTTGTCGCTAAAAGCAGCCGTTTTGAAAATACCGTGCGGGTTTATGTTTTGTTTCGTTTTTCGAAGACAAAAAATGTGTCAGGCTTGTCGAGTTTGCCGGAGAGTAGAGTTATCAAGAGTCGAAGTTCGAGGTTTTAATGTTGATCATATAACTCTAAAATAGTTAAAAAAAAATAAAACTTATTTAGAAAATTTTTCGGGGCAAGACCCCCACTACAGGTATGCCCTCCCCCCACAATATTTTGTGTAAGTTGGCACCGTTGATTGTACGTCTGTATTTCTGAGAAATCTTCTTTATTTTTACCATCAGTATTATTTCCACAAATAATACACGATTGTTTAATGTGCAACATAGGTGCACTTTCACAAGCCTGAGTCAAAATATTATGCGACCCCTGACTTGCCGAACTGCTTCTGGTGCTTGATTTTATTGAACACAGCCGAGTATAGTTTTTCCTACGCTGTTCGTGCACAGTAAGCTGATGGGTTTGTTTTAATGCCTTTTCTAAACCATTCCTGGAGCTATACTAGCTATTATTAATGTGTCAATGAGTTTCACTGTTACTACCTTTCCAGTTTCAAGCGAAAGATTACGCAATAAACATTCACTCATTGTTCTTCACTTAACATCAAAACAACACCACATGCAAAAAATACTTGTTGCTACTTACTGGATCACTGGGAACCCTGTAATCAGATCACGTGCATTAATCAAAACAATTCCAATGACAGGCTGCAAGCATAAATTATGAAACAAAGGGTGAGTTATTTTCTTTAGTATTCTGAGTACGTATGCAAATTTTTACCTTGTTATGGCAGGTTTTACTTTTAAAACCAAATATTCTTGCACTAATATTTCGTTTACATTTTTGTAATTTTTGCTGTCTACTTTTTTCACTGTCGGTAAAATTGTTTTTTTAAATGGTACACGCTGTAACTGTAAGTGTTATCAAGTCGATCGAATTTATGCGGCTTAACTTTTTACCTCCTCGCAGTTAGCTACGGAAAATTAATTATTGTTTTGCTGACTTACCGTCATGTTTGAATTCGATTGTTACAAAAAGACATAATTATCTCAAAAATGGTCATAAATATGTATAGATAAGTCCTGCACTTGATAACACTTACGGTTACAGAGTGTCCTATTTAAAAAATGAATTTATCAACATTGAAAATGCAAATGTGGAATACCCCGAATGAAAGTAGACAGCATATATTACAAAAATGTAAACTTAGGTCTTTTTCAACATTTTGAATAATATGAAAATTCAATTTTTAAGAACTCAAGAAATATGCTTTTCGAAAACTCGTTAAGCAAGAGTCAACGTTTTTATTCACACTAAAAAATCTCAAAATAGGTTAGATATAGGCATAGGACATTATACATAAAATGCGTTTAGAATTTCAGCTCAAATCTAAAAACGAAATACTCTATGAGACGTTTAATTTAAAGTGACATCAACTTTCGGTTAAACCGGAAGTGACATGATGTTAAAAAAATATTTTAGAAGAAACTAGACCTGTAACCAAACTAAACTTTTAATGAACGGGTTGGGTGAATAACCCTGTAAAGTATTGTACCAGGATTTGTTTTAATTATAAGGGTGATCTGTTGCGATAGCATTTCAAACTTCAAACTTTTGATGTGGACAACTTTTTTTATTTTTTTTTACACAAACTTTATTGGTTCCTTTGTATTTTATTTCCATCATGTTTTGAATATAATATCCAACAAATGACCGCCTTTATTTTTGATAGAAAAAGATGGCCTTTTTCGTGCATTTTGCATCACATTTTCCAGCTTCTTGGTGGTAATAAGCGATATTTCCCGGCGAATATTGGCTTTGAACTGAGCAATAGTCTGCGACTTGTCGATGTAAACTTTGCTCTTCAAATACCCCCACATAAACAAGTCCGACAGCGTCAATTCGGGCGAGCTGAATCGCGCCTAAAGTGTACTGTGGCTCCGTCTTGTTGGAACCAGAAGTAGACCATGTCATTTTTAATCATTTCCGGAAACACAAAGTCACGCAGCATCGCTCTGTAGCGCGCGCCATTGATTGTAACGGCGTGGCGTTCTCGAAAAACTACACCCCGATGATTTTTTTGGCGGATACACCGCACCGAACGGAGACTTTTTGATCACAGAGAGGCTCCTTGAATATCTCACAAGGATTTTCGTCGGCCCAAAAACGCCAGTTTTGCTTATTAACCGCGCCATTCAATGTGAAATGAACTACACCGCTTATGATGATTTTAAACCAAAACTCATCATTACTATGCCTTGCGGCAACAAACGTTGTGAGATTTGCACTTTGTAAGAAAAAAGATGCAAGTCGTCATTCAAAATGCACCGCAATGTTGTTGCAGACAAGCCCAACTGCAATGCATGGCGTCGATACGATGTGTTTAGGTTTTCACGAATATCGGATTTTACGGCAACGATATTTTTGTTTGAGCGCCTTAATCTTGGTCTTCTGGGTTGCCAATTGGCCGCCCAAATGCCGGTGGCCATAAATTTTTGCACCAAATTGCGAATTGTGGTGTGTGAAAGCCGTGTTTCACGCGGATATAAACGTTTGTAGGCACGTTGCGTTTTGACAATGGAGGATCCATTTTCAAAATGCAATTTGACGATTTGTGCTTGTTGTATCGGTGTTAGTTGATTTATGGCACAAAATAGACTGAAATAACGGGCCGAACAAGCCACTATATATGTCAACACGTCAAAAAATGTCGGAACTATTTAAGTTTCAAATGCTATCGCAACAGATGGCCCACCCGTTAGTTGTAGATTTCAATTTATTGACAAATTTTAGATAGATTAGTATTTGGACGTGCTAGTTAGCACAAGGCGGATGTCTCACCACTTACTGGTTCGAAAATCTGTTTTAAAAATTAATTTAATGAGCAATTTGTAAACGACAAGTACTGTAATTTGTCTATTTTAGTATTTTAGTTATTATTAAAACATATACTCAATTATGTATTGATATTTAGAAAACTGATAAATTATATATATATCAGTTTTAAATGCAGAATCTTAAATAAGAAAAGCGGGAGAAGTAATTGACGATAATTGTGCAAATCTTTTTGGAATAATAACGTAAGAATGGAAAAAACAGTTTTGTCCCAAGTATTTTATATTTTATTATTTATTTCTCTGCATCTTTTTTCTGTAAGTTTTAGAGAAGAAAGTCATAACTGTTAGCATATCGGTCATCATATGTTTATTTTTAGAATGTCACTCTTCAAATATGGTAACACTGGAATGCAGTCACATAAATACCTAATAATTAAATATGTCTAAGAAAATGTAGCATGCCCAAGGGGGCAGTCTGTAGTTTTACGATCAAGAAGCATGAAACACAAACCCACTCCGGCCTTGCTGAATATTATTCTAGTTATTGTTTAGTTGTTTTCATTATTAAGTGTATAACCTTATATTAAAAGTCAATTAATAGTTAAATTTAACTTTCATTGCTAACATCAGAAGTGGAGCAAAAAACTTTTAACTTAATACTATTTAATTGTGCGTGAAATAAATTGTTCCATCACCATAGATGACACCTCCGATCGTCCTGCTATTCCAGCTGAAACATTAACTGCATCTTTAATAACATTAATTCAGCGTTTATTAGACCAGATGCGACCTAGTAGTAATTCTGGTAGCAAAAATGCAATTGTTTTACCAGATTTTGAACCTTCATGGGATGAGATTCTAGAAATTCTAAAAATGATGTTCTTATAATATTAAAAAATAAACTCAAGTTGAAAAATTCTAGCTACGCAGTCAATATATCTACAGATAATACTCCATGTCAACAAAAATATTTTAAAAAAGTTAGAGATGAACTTAATGCGAGAAAAGCGAAAGGTGTGTTTAACATCTATATTAAATTTAAAAACGGCATTCCGAAAATATCGCAATCAAAAACTTACATTAAGTGATATATACTTTCAAAATATGAGAGGTCTTTGTTCTAAAACATCAAGATGTTTTAACTTAGTGTCTGGAGAAGAATTTAATATTATTGATGTGGTGGAGACAGCTCTAACTAGTGATATTATTGACTCTGAATTATTTCCGGTCAGCTATACCGTTTTTTGTTGTGATCATCATATGTTTATTTTTAGAATGTCACCCTTCAAATAGGGCAACACTGTGAGATGCAGACACATAAATTAAGTATTGCCATAACACATAACAAATAATTCAATATGTGTAAGAAAACGTAGGACGTCCAAGGAGCCAGTCTGTAGTTTACTATCAAAAAGCATAGAACACAGACCCACTTCGGCTTTGCTGAATATTATTCAAGTTATTGTTTAGTTGCTTTTGTTATTAAGTGTATACATTTTATATTAAGGATCTATACTAATTAAATTTAACTTCAATTGATAACATCAGAAGTGGGATAAAGTACTCTTAACTTGATACGATTTAATTTATAGTGGCAAGTGCGTGAAAATTAAATAAATTGTGCCATCACCATAGATGACACATCCAATTGTCCTGCAATTCCAGCAGCATCTTAAAAAGCATTAATTCAGCCTTTATTATCTTCACGGGATGAAAGGCAGGTGAGTGATATGCACGTTAGTCTCTTCTTACTAGCCGTACTTGGGCGAATTTAAAAACAAATTTGTGATCTAATTTGGTGGGCGTTGTAAATTTTGGTCAGCTTTTGTATGAAGCAGTAAATTACACTTCAGATGGCTGCCAAAGTTATAAACATTACGGACGCATGAAACTTCAAAAAGTACAAGCTACGCAAGTTAATTTTACACAAGAACAATTAATAAGCAGTATTTGTTTTGGTATAAAAGTTCAAACCATACAAATTCAATCAATTCAAACATTATCAAGTACAAGTGATAAACCTCAAGCTTGGCCAGCTGAAACTTCTAATATCCGTCGTTATGTTAACAATTCATCTTCGACTGCAAGTGTAAATCCTTCAGTTCGTTGTTTTTATTGCAATAAATTAAGTCATATATTTACTGAGTGCAGAGTACGAATTAAAAGAAAGATCGCGTTCTCATAAGCCTACTTATAATAAATCTCTCAAATTATTTTGTACCTTTCGTGACCGCGCTGGACATGAAGTCGATAATTGTTTTTCAAAGAAACAAACATTAACGGTAGCGAGTCCAAAATCGATTAGTCGATAGAGGTCGGTCGGCGTTACTTTATGCTTAGTTCTGAAATCGCAGCCCTTATGACCGTCTCTTAATTATTATAAAATTAATTTTGTACAAATTTTGTGATATGATGTCTTCAGGAAATAAAATTTCTTTATAATCACAAGCAAATTTAAAATCCGTTTAACATCTGGAGAAAGAAATACGATATCGACCCTATCACATAATCAGCGTCAAATCGTTAATAGTAAAATTCAAGATTTACTAGATAGCGGTATTAAAAGACCGTCACAATTTTCTTATGCGAGACCACCTCTATTAGTAATGAACAAAAAAACGGTAAATCTCGACTTGTAGTTTATCGGGCTCTAAATAAAATTACCGTGAAACATCGGTACTATCTTCTTCTAATTGATGATCAAACAGATAACCCTTGACATGGCCGCTGGTTTTCATCAAATACCTGTAAATCCTGATTCAATTGAAAAACTAGCGTTTGAAAACACCTGATAGCCAATATGAGTATTTACGAATGCCGTTTGGCCTAGCGAACGCCCTCTCAATTTACTAGCGAGCGATAAATTTAGCTTTGCATTTGGAAATACAGCAAAGGATTGCACTTGTTTACATGGACGATGTTTTAATTCCATCGACCACAATTGTAGAAGGTTTAACAAATTTACAGTTAGTTTTAGAATTTCTTCAAGTCAACGGTTTCTAAATAAATTTTATGAAATGTAGTTTTCTTCAAAAACAAATAGAATACCTTGGCCGTCAAATATCTAACGGCGAGGTCAAACCAAGTCTATCTAAAGCCAATGTTTTAAAAGCAATGCAACCACCTGCAAATGTTAGAGAAGTTCGACAATTTTTAGGTTTTGCGGGATATTTTTGTAAATTTATCTCCCAGTTCTCTACAAAGACTCGCGATTTATCAGCACTTTTAAAACATGATATGGATTGGAATTGGTCGCAAAAATACATTGATGCATTTAATTACGTGATTGATGTTCTTGCTAGTGAACCCGTTCTTACGATTTTCAACCCAACGCTACCCGTCGAATTGCATACAGACGCAAACAGTAAAGGTCTTGGCGCTATCCTAATTTAAATTCAAGATGCCTTAAAGCGAGTTGTCGGATTTTTTTAGTAAAGCTACGTTACCTGTCAAAACAAAATATCATTCATACAAACTTTAAACTTTAGACGTCGTTAAAGCACTAAAGCACTTTCACGATTACCTTGTAGGAATAAAATTAAAGTTAGTAACAGATTGTAATTCTCTAAAAAGCTCTCAGTTCAAACGAGACCTGATTCCACGTATTAGTCGTTGGTGGGTATATTTCCAAGATTTTGATTTTAAAATTGAACACCGTGCGGGAAAATCTCTTGTCTATCTAGACTACTTAAGTCGCAACCCGCTTGACGTACTTATTCTATGTCCCCTCACATCACTCCTCTGCTAGATAACTCAGACAAAGATGCTAGCCGAAAGCCAGAAGGGTGGCTAATTATTTAACAGGCTAACGATGATGAAACAAATGAAATTAATACTAAATTACAAAATAACGAGCTTGACAACAACCAATATTGTGTAATTGGAAATACTCTTTGCCATATTAGCATAGTTAATTCTGAAAAAGTAACACAATGTTTTGTACCAAAACATGCACGCTACACCCTCTTAAAAGAATATATGGATAAGACCACCGTTTCGTTTGTTTTAAGTTTCTCGTCCTGATAAAGATTATTACGGTAACGGGCGAAACGTTCGCAACTACGGACCGGAAGGTATTTTCTTTAATAACTTAGGTCAATTCTTATATTCTGGTAGACGCTATTAAAATATTATCAATTTAATAACTTGCAATACTATTAACAATAGTCATAACCACCTACACTAACAATTATAATCATATACAAATTGTCCATTTATAAATTGACACATTTTATCAACTTATAAAAATAATAATAATAATATTTATTGGCTATAAGTATAAATAACTATACATAAGCGTCATCAATAATTAAATATTACAAAATAGTTTACTGTAAAGATTTACAAAAGTGCAAGTATTCATTCACAGTGTAAAAAAGCATTTGACATTAAAATATTTTTTAAAATAATTTTAAAAACACGTTTAGATGAAATGTTAAAATTGTCATTTAGGGCAAGCTGATATCATTTGTTAATGTCATTAAGATGTAATTGCTATGATAGCTAAGTAAAATCGTAGTCCTACGTATGAGTACCCATGTCAGATAAGTTAGGTCCAAGATCGGAAGGATGTTTCGATGACCTGAAATTGTGTAAACATAAATTATGTGAGCATGCACAAAACATGTACATTAGGTGTGTTTTGGGCCAAGGAATCTGTGTGTAAGCTTAAAAGGATTAAATAAGGGCGCTCCGATTTAAAAACACTACAAATTGATTACGACTTAACCTCAAAATTATAGGTTAATAAAAAGTGCAAATTGTGAAGTTATGTGACATTATTGGGTATAAATGCCGAATATCATTGTTATCAGAAGAAGAAAAGGCGTCGTATGAGCCGGAGTATGATAAAGAAGATAAAAATAAAATTAAAATTAGTTGCAGAAAAGCCCGATAGAGGCGGGGAAAAATTTCAAAAAAACGCGTAAATTGATAAAGGATACAAATAGTCCATGCCTAGATTATAAATAAGAGTACCGTGAATTTGAGCGTTTTTTCTTCGAATAGTCGTGGGCGTGAGTGCACGCAAAGGCAGCGCCGAATTTTATAAAAAATAGTTAGTGTTTCGAAGTAACATTCCGAAGTTGACGAGAGTAAGTCAAAGTTGAAGTCGTTGAAGTTCCCCTGATGTGCAGTTCCAGGGATGAAAGTAATATGGTAGTGTGCAGTAATTAAAAGCGGTGTGAGAGTTGTGAGCTAAAAAAGGTAAAGAGAAATCGGAGTACAAGAAGTAAAAAGAAAAAAGAAATAAACTTACGAAAGTAGCAAGAGTATTTAGCACGTGGTGCAGCGATAATTTTACCAACCCGCGAGGAAGCGTGGAGAACAATAGAGACATCGTCATAGTCGGCATCGTAGCTGCAAAAGAATTACGACAACAAGTACGAGAGACTGAGCAGATCAACGAACATACCTGAATTATCCTAGCAAAGTCAGAGCATATTTGTAATTACT
Organism: Abscondita cerata; assembly: GCA_030710515.1. NCBI lineage: Eukaryota > Metazoa > Arthropoda > Insecta > Coleoptera > Lampyridae > Abscondita > Abscondita cerata. Next base: position 138,794 of record JALBCR010001051.1, read on the forward strand.
TTTAAGTTCCTAAATGCGTTGTGTTTGTTAAATAATATCCATTAGTTATAAGTTCACTGCACCGTAGTTTGCACCACGGTTTACGCCCGAAAACTGATTTTTGCGTACTACATTACTAGGTGGAAAGGTGGGGGCGTACCGTTTTTTTAAAATCACCGCGAAATAATAGCTAATGCTTATGTAAATATTTGGATTGTCAACAGTAGCGGTGGAGAACAATTTAATAAATATAAAATTGTGTGTTCAATCAGTTGTTTTATTTTAGCCGATCTGTGGGAGAAAGGACGCTGTACATGTTAAATAAACAAATGAATTAAGAGCTAGTCAGGTAAATTGATTAGGGGTGATTTTACTACAAACTAAGATTTAAAGTTTCAGTGCGACCCAACGTGAATTTCCTTATTAAACAAATTTTAATTGCACCCATTAATACTCCCTTTTAACAAATCTTAATACTAATACCCCACCATTACAATAGATAAGTATCTTGTATATATATATATACAATAGAATGTTAAAATCTTATAATGTTTAAAAGAATTTCTGCAAGTTTGTCGGTAGTCTAGGTTTAAAATGAGACGGATAATCCGCTTTTGAATTATAAATACTCTTTCTGAATCATTTGAACTTCCCCTTACATGTATATTATAAGATAGCACTAGATAAATAGTACCGTAATATCTGTATAAGTCGTTCATCTCATTTTCACGAATTTTTAATATTTGCCAATAGGTAATAGTTGCTATTCAACCTATTGCATACTGTTTCTAGTTGTTCATTCCAGTGCAAAGTAGAATGTACTAGTGTACCTAAAAATTTTGCTGAATTTGTAAAATTAATTTTTATATTATTTATAAAAAAGTGATGATTTGACTGTTGCCTACTTTGAGTACGAAAATCGATGTATTGAGTTTTTTCAGCATTGACAATTAGTTTATTTTTTTTACACCATATTGTAAATTGTGAAACTGCTCTATGAACCTTCTTACTTATTTCTAGTTCTGTTTCATCTGTAACTACTATTGTTGTATCATCAGCAAACATAAAAACTTTACCATCTAAAATCTCATTCGGCAAATCATTAACGTATAAGGAAAATATTACAGGATCCAATGTACTACCTTGTGGTGTACCATATTGTAAATAAAACTGTTCTGATGTAATGTCATTTAATTTTACCTTAAAGTTACGATCCGACAAGAATGACTTTATCCAGTCGTTGTAGTACCTAAATTGTACAATTTTTGAGATGTAAAGTTAATATCAATAGTGTCAAAAGTATTTGAAAAGTCAAAAAAATTCTTATTACGTACTTATGCCTCTGTAGTTTATCATATATAGTTTGCACAAAACTAATAGTAGCCATATCTGTTAAGGATCCTTCTTTATATGTATATTGATGAATAGTTAGTATATTAAACTTTTTGTAGGTAATTATTTAATTGCAAACAAAAAGTCTTTTCAAATATTCTTGAAAAAAGTTGACAACATAGATATAGGTCTATAATTAGAAACTTCATCAGTTTTTCCTTTTTTTTTGAATTGGTACAATAAGAGCAGTTTTTAAAAAACACTAGGAAATTTTCTTGTCAAAATAGAGTAATTAAATGTAGTTGCTAGTATTTGAGATATACTATCTACACAAGATTTTATGACTCTTATTGGTATTAAATCCAATCCTGATGAATTTTTGTTAGGAAATGACATAATAATATCTTTTACCTCAATTGACGATACAGGAACACATAAAATGGTGTAGTTATTAATTTCTGGGAGAGTACACTGTAAATATAGAAAATCTTTAAAATTTAATGTCATTTTCTCAACTACAGATTCTGTAAAGTGTTTTCCAAATATATTAGGTAAATCATTTTTATCTTCGTAGATGTCATTTTTTAATTTTAGTATTTTACACGATGGCCTTTTAATTCATTTACTAGTGTCCATAACGTTTTAGATTTGTTTGATGATATCATAATTTTTATGATTATAAGCTGATTTTTCAAGTGATATTAGTGATTTAACTTCGTTTTTTAAAGATTTGTACATGTTGTGTATATGTAAACTCGAGAACGGAATAAGATATCGGCAGGCAGTTTTCACTAAATTTTGTAAATATCCTTGAAGTTTCTGTTGACATTGTTGCCGCATGTAATTTTTATGGAAACTGAAGAATAAGAAATGGAGTTTTTTGAACCAAAATTGAGAGCTTAGTTTAAATAGAACACCCTATAATTCTTAACATTTCTTGTCCTTTCCAAAATGAATACATTGTTGGCATTAACGCACGTTTTTAGAAAATAATTTACTTTTTCATAAAACCATGTCAAGATCTTCCAAATCTAAAAGATTACATTCTAACAACTTATAACTAGAGAATGAGATAAGGTATTAAAAGCCGGTTTTACTGAATGTCTTAAGAATGTTTCAATTTTTATCTAACGTGGTTACCAAGTCTCAGACGTCTAAAAGTTTCGTTAAAAAATTAATTTTTCAAATTCATATAAAAGGCTTAGTAATAATTAGTGCAAAAAGTTCTTAACATGGTTTCATAAAAAAGTAAATTATTCCCTGAAAACGTGGGTTAATGCCAACAATGTATACATTTTTGGAAAGGACAAAAAATGGCCTTTCCAATGATGTTAAGAATTATAAGGTGTCCTATTTAAACTAAGGTCACAATTTTGGTTCAAGAAACTTTTGCCAATTTCCATAAATAAATTACATGTGGCAACAATGTCAACCGATACTTGAAGTATATTTATAAAGTTTAGTCGATATCTTTTTTCGTTCTCAAGTTATAAGTTGTTAAAATGTGTCAATTAATAGATAGACACCTTGTATTGTGTTAATAAACTTGTAATCGATAGAATAGAATCATTGTCAGTAAAATTTAATATTTCTTTAATCTGTTTAAAGAGCTGATATTATCATACGATTTAAATTTCAATATTAAATAAATTATTGATTTCTAAAATGTTGTAGTCAATTCCGTCACAAAACTATAAAAAAGCACGAAAGCTTTCAAACAAAATTTTAAGATTGTAAGTTTGCTCATTTAACGCTAGAAGTTTAATAATAACCAACGCGACAATGCTGTTCGTTCCTTTGAACCGCTTGTAAAGTGAAAAGGTTATTAAACATCACATTCTTTTCACCATAATATTTTTTTTACTAAAAGCAAATATAATAAAGTATATAATAAACAGTAAAGCCGCCGGTCTCATCAAGTCTTGATTTAATGCGTTCAAAGTTTTTTGTTCGACTTAAAATTTTTACTCGTTTAAATATTGTATATAGAAAATAACATATAGTAAAAATACACATTGTTAAAGACGTCTTTAACTTGTAGAAGCAATGACCTTATTTGTTTGGATTTTGTGATACAATTTATGTCTTGATTAAATCTGAGCATGAGCTTACGTTCGTTAAGGTAAATATTAAATATAACAAATAATGTGTTCGTTTTTATTAAATTCTTGGGTTAGTTGTTATTACGGTCATTATTTATAATACAATACTATTTACTTTTATTGTTACATTTTTGAGAAATTATAGTCTCGTTACCATTACTATAAGCTCAAGTGATTTTGTTAGTTCTAAGGTAAAAAAAAACTTACGCGCTAAACTGAAAAAAATGGATATGGCCAGCGCCAGCGTAACAAAAGAAATCTAGGTAAAAACTATTGTATACATATCACCGACATGAACAAGCTAACAACAACCGACGAGGTTAAGGCGGTGGTAGAAAGTTAGATAAATGTTCAGGACGTTGTATCAGGATGTATCAGCACTACTACCAAGCGCTACTATGATAACAATTAAAAGATGGGTACGAAAATACTTGAAACTGGTTTACTTCGGGTAAAGCTGTCAATTTGGAGGGTTAAATAAATTAATATTCTATCAAGTGGCAAGTCTTGGAGCTTACACCATATAACATTTAAGTGTCAAGAACAAGATAAATCCAATACTAGCATTAATTGTAACCACAAAGGACATAAGTGCGCGGAGTTTACAAATGAAATATATTGTGCTTCATGTAAAAAAGCAAGGTATTCTGCTCTTACCACAAAATACCCAGAATACAGAAAGACCCTGAATCACAACAAATATGCTCTTAAAAATTAAACAAATTAATTTGAACAACAGCCATTCATATTTCCCACAAAGCCAATATAAATCTTCTAAAATTGAACAAAACACAATAATTAATAACAGTGGTAAATCGGGTTTAATGGCACTAAACCCCGACGATATTCTATTTACAGGCTCTGCTAGGGAAGAAGATTTCTGTTAGTTACGGACCAAAAGTTTAAGGTTGTATTCGGTGTGACACAAATCTATAGATTCATCGACAAAGAATCACCAAAAACATTGCTAATAGCAAACAATTTTAATGTTGTCTTTCCTTAGTGAGAATTCAAAGAAACAAACTAAAAGAGTCACGTCATTGAAGAGTTTTTTTTACACATAAGTTAAGAGTCTCTAACATAGGAACTCCCACCTTCCACAGACAAAAACAATATTCGTGGCCTGATCTCCAAATACTAGTTTTAAACACGACTTTAGACAATCTAAAAACACTATCCAATCATATGTATATTTCTTATACAATAAATTTAGTATGCAGTAATGTCTATATTCCACGACAAACATAAAAATGGACACAAAGCACATTCCGGATCCGGAAAGCAGATAACAACCAAACTGTGCAAAAGGTTTTTTAGTTGCTCTGGATGAGTTTATTAAAAAAATTAAACTTTGGAAGTTGCGGTAATGTACCTACAGTGTAACAAAAATAAGAGAATACTTTAGCGCCACAAAAGACAGCATTTAATAAATAAACTTCACCTACAATAGAGAGAGAAACTGACCACAAAATATATCAAAAAGAACTTTGCATTAAAAACGTCAAACACCAACAATGGGGAGAGCTATGCACGGCCCTCGACAAAGACGTTTAGGGAAAAGCATACAAAATAATACAAAAAAAACAAACTACATTAACCAACTTACACTAAACCAGACAATACAAACCATATGCAAACTTTTTTTCCCTAGGACAGACAATAGTTATGCCAGAACTGGATTATGACACACACCTTACATCATCACGACCAAATATGTAATAGTTTCCGTAAACTCTTTAGCACCACGGAGCGGTAAAACTGGATGGTGTTCTTTTAAAGATAATAACTAAAAAAGTATTTCCTGGTAAGAAAACAAAGTAGTCCTTATTTCCAAAAATGAGGTTAACAGAAGTAAGCCAATTAGCTTATTAAACGCCTTTGGCGAAGTATTTAAAAGAGTACTACTGCATCATATCAATGATCATATCAGTCAAAGCCCTTAGCATTTCGACTTTCCAAATAATCGTTCTACGTTAATAGCCGCCAAGACCATAACGAAAGCGAACTCCTTCAGCGCATTTGCTGATAACCTCAGGTTAGTTTTAGTAGGCCAAACACCAGAAAGCACTATGCAAAATGTCAGTCAGTTCTTCTGTATCGTAAAAAACTACATGCAGCACATAAAGCTACACATAGTGCTCGAAAAGACCCAATCTATTTTTTAAGTAGCAAAAGGAGGGTACCAACTTGTACTACCTTTCTTGACAACGTCGTCATGCAACTTAAGAACACAATAAAGGTTCTATGTATTTACCTGGATTATCATCTAAATTATATTAAACATGTTGAAAACGCAGTCACGAAAGCCAAAATAACAACAACAGCAATGCTTTAACTAAATAATGACCCGTATAGACTAAAACACAGTAAAAGAAAACTATTTGCACATACAGTAATGCCTATTGTACGAGGCCGAAGTTTGACATTAAGCAACAAAATATGGCAACAAAGCGGGTTGTCAATAACCGACGGAGAAGATAGATTATTCCTTTAGATCTACTTGCAAAAATTAGGACCAAACAGGTAATCCATAAACAAGGCATAGAACAATAGCAAAATCGAGGGAACAACAGAGAATCCAGGACCAAAACATTAATTCCGGATATGCATAGATGGTTGACACGTCCTAATAGGGAAATGATTTTTTAACTTGCGTAGTGGCTGGCGTAATATGCAGATTATTTCTCCACAAGATTGGGAAGAAGGACAACTTAGAATGTATACATTGAATCATCTCATATTTAAATGTCCTATATAGTACGGTAAAAAAATCTTTAGGCAACTGCAGAGTAAATTCAAAGCAGGTAGCACTATCGATCTCATAACTGGGACGTATACGAAGAATATATAATGTAACTAATAGGTACACAAATAAAGGAAAAATAATATCTCGCATTAGAAGTCCGAACGGATACAAATACCAACATTACTTTATTTTAATTTCCGTTATTTAGACCCAAAGTAGAACACTTATATTGATTACAGTATGGACAGAATTGAATTTTATTTACTTTATTTTTATCATTTAGAATCTGGTAGGTACATCAATTATTTTACTACTTTTTTAATATTATTGCTTAACTTACCACAAGAGTGGAGGTTAGTTTTCAAGAAGTCTAAAATGCTAACAATGTCGATAACTTGCGTTAAAGCAACTTTGTCCACATATGTGTAAGCAGTCACCTAAGTCGATCCTTTAATTGTTATAGTAAACAATTTTGAACCGCTTACTGTAAGTTTGCAAATTAGTTTTAAACGTGTTACGTCAGCACAAGTTGACACTAGATGAAGCTATTGTATGCTATTGCGATTCAAAATTGTTATTTTTGCCAACACTTAGCAAGCTATAATAATGGAAGAATAGATTTATGTAACTACTTACACATCTGTCGACAAAGTTGCTTTAATCCAAATTAATTTTGAACGTGTACGTTAGTACGAGTCAAAACTAGATGTCGCAACACTTATAAGTTCTATTTGACGTGCTTATTTAGAGTAATGTTGCCTACTGCGCGCATTTGTACCGAGTGCCCAACTAAGAGTGAACGCCGGCTATATCTCGGGAATTATAAATCTGACAATATTGAAAAAAAAATATTTAATAAGTAAATCAACAACGTGAAATCGTGGGAAATTATTTTCAAGTTTGTAAGATGGCCGAAACTGTTATGGCCAATCATAAAATTGGCTCTTTCTCCAAAAATATACAAATATAAATATATTTTAAACATTGCCGTAGTAAAGACTGCAAAATATCTGATTTTTTTGTTTAGGGTATTTTACTCTGTCTTAGAAAATGTAGTAGTGGGGAAACGTCAAACATGTTTTTATTTAAATGCAAATAATTCCGATATAATTTAACGGAATTGAACAAACTAGGTACCGTTTAAAAGAGCTCTTATTACTTAATAATATGCAGTATAAAGATTGTCCAAATAAATTTTGACGTGATAGCTAGAGGGCGCTGTTTAACATTACAACAATTATTGCGCATTATCATGAGATTTTTAAATAGCACATTCTTTTTCTTTCTTTTTCAAACCGAAGATATCAATAAAACAAATGTTTGACGGCTGACTATGCAACATCTATTACATATTTTACGTAGAAAACAAATTTAAATTAATTGAAACCATTTAATTAATGCCGCCCTAAATGTTCAAACAGTCGTTCATCCTTTTCGATGCGCTTAAGCATCTAAAACTGACAATGCATGCAAAAGAAGAGAATAAAACGGTAAATAATAATCAGTTCTTAGCGAAGGCACCCGTCATAATATTAGTAGGCTGTGAAGCAAAATTGGAAGCAATACGTCAAAATATTGGAACAATTGAATTTCATGTCAATATCATTTAGTTGCTATTTTTCAAAGCTTGTTCTCGATTTTGTTATTGCGTAAGATTGTTTGAGTGTTTCGTGTAGTTGGAGTTTACTTGTTGTTGTTTGAGTTACGTAATTGTTAGTTTGTTAGTTTTTCTTGTCGTTTTTTGTGTTACGTTAGTGTTGTTAGTATTAGTATTAGATAGTCTTAGTGCTGTGCTGTTAAGTGTTACAAAATGCTTTATACCAACGAAGAGTTATTTGACATGATAGGTGTCTATTTTGAATGCATGAGAAATGCTACAGTTGCTGAAAGGGTATATGCGCAGCAATATCCCGATAGACGGCACCCGAGTAAAAAGGTTTTTCTGCGAGTTATCCATCGTTTACAAACAACTGGAAGCGTCCATGTTCCCGTATACCGTAGACAACACAGGAGACGTACCGAAGAAAACATTATTAATGTTTTAGCTTATGTGCAGTTTAATCCACACCTAAGTACTAGAAGTATTGCACAGAATCTAGGAGTAACTCAATCTACCGTTCAAAACATTCTCAAACAGCACAGGTAAGCGAATCTTCAATGTTGAAACTCTACTGTAAACTTACAAAGGTTTACTTAATACTTATCCTAGTGTTGAATCAGTAGTGATCATCTTACATCTTTCAGGTTACATCCATATTGCTTAGTCTTGCATCAGGTATTAACTGCTGCAGATTTTGATCGAAGACTAGACCATTGCCATTGGCTCTTGGGTATGATGGCAGACGATTCCCGAATTCTATCACGTATATTGTGAACAGATGAGGCCACCTTTCATAGTAATGGCAGTGTAAATGTCCATAATATGCACTATTGGTCTAGAACAAATCCGCACTGGATGCAAGAAGTTCAGCACCAAGGTCGTTGGTCTGTAAATTGTTGGGCGGGGATTCTAGAAGGGCAAATTATCGGTCCATTCTTTTTTAATAACCAACTAAATGGTCACAATTACCTACAGTTTTTAACACAGCAATTGCCGATTCTGTTAGAGGAAGTGCCCCTAGGAATTCAAAGACGAATGCTGTTCTAGCACAATGGCTGTCCAGCCCACTTTGCAGTGAATGTTCGTCAATTTTTAGATGCCACTACCCTGGTAGATAGATAGGACGGGGCAGCATTTTTACATGGCCGGCTGGATCACCGGATTTAACATGCCTGGAACGAGTAAAAGATATAGTTTTTGCAACCGGACCCACTACACGTGATAATATGATTGGACGAATAAGGAACTGTATGCAAACTATTTCAGTAGCTGAACTAGAGAGTGCAGTTTAGTCTACGCGGGCAAGGATTCTTAAGTGCACGGAATACGATGTATGGCAGTTTGAACATTTAGGACGGCATTAATTAAATTGTTAATTTAAATTTGTTTTACGCGTAAAATATGTAAATAGTCAGCGGTCTAACATTTGTTTTATTGATATCTTCGGTTTCAAAATAGATAGGAAGTTGCGGTTTGCACCGACTATTTAGAAATTTTATCGTCTATTTAACTGTCTAAAAAGATACATAGGGTGCTATTTAAAAATCTCATAAAAATGCGCAATAATTGTTGTAATGTTAAACAGGGCCCTCTAGCTATTACGTCAAAATTTATTCGGACTATCTTTATACAGCATATTATTAAGTAAGAAGAGCTTTTTAAACGAGACCTAGTTTGTTCAATTCGGTTAACTTATACCGAAGTAATTTCCATTTAAATAAAAACTTGTTTGACATTTCCCCACCACTACATTTTATAAGAGAGAGTAAAATACTTTAAGCAAAAAAATCAGAAATTTTTCAGTCTTTACTACGGCAATATTTAAAATATATTTATATTTGCATATTTTTGGAGAAAGAACCAATTATATGATCGGCCATAACAGTTTCGGCCATCTTACAAACTTGGAAATAATTTTCCGCGATTTTTCGTAGCTGATTTACCTATTAAATTTTTTTTTTTCAATATTGTAAGATTTATAATTCCCGAGATATAGCCGGCGTCCATTCTTAGTTGGCCACCCAGTACAATAATGAGCTTTCATTCGAGTTTTCTCACTCTTAAAAAGTCACAAAAAAGCGAATCAGTTGTCAAGCGATTGTCAGTGTTTGTTTGCTATTATAAAATCTTTTGCAAACTTATAGGCTATTCGAAATTGTTATGTTTAACGGTAATGATCTAATGATCGACTTATGTAACTGCTTACACATCTGCCGACAAAGTTGCTTTAATGCAAATTAATTAGACGCTAGCACAAGTCGCACTAGATAGAACACTGAAAAATGTCTATTGGGAAGTAATTCAATCTTGTGACAACAATTATCACTATAACAGTAAACTCAAAATGAAAGTTAACCAATGACTTTTACCTTAGTGTTAACTAAATGTTGACTAAAAGTTGTCAGTTTTAGATTTTGATAGAAATCGAATCAATATTATGAAGAAAACAGGTTTTTTTAGTGAAACTAAAGAAAAGAAGCAATTCCGTATTGGACTACATCAACCGATTAGAAACTAACAGCGTAGCAGCAATGGTCGTGAAAATTGAAGGCAATGCATGACCCATCTCTAACCACAAAGTCGATCGCTTTAAATTAGGCGACAACTTTTGGTTGTCATGTGTCGATGGCAACAATCTATCGACAAATTTTGTATTTTGACCGTATCACTGAAAGCACTCAAGCATGATCTCGAGAGGATCTCTCAAATTTTGTGGAATTTTAGTTTTGTTTGTAGACAAATAATGGTGCTAAAAAGATACAACAATATGAGAGACGTAAAGCGTGACACAGCCATTACATATACGTCAATATTTATTGGGCAAAAAATCACCTTTTGTGTTTATCTTAGGGACATACGCCCATGGTTACTTTGTTGGTGTTTTAGAAACACTGCTATTGTCATTTAAACGGATGTTAACAAATTGCATTTTTCAGAATAATGCAAAGCCACACACTGAAAACTTTACACAAAGGATTTTGCAAATCTTAATTTGTACCACAAGATCACCTGACATCATAGATCAGTGACGTGTTATTTAACGGTTGCCGAGATAAACTAAAATATTAGTTTTAGGTTGAGTGGATTGAGATACCACAGGATCTTAAAGAGCATATGTTCTAAATTATCCAATTTGAAATTCGCAGCATTGAATTTTCTGGGTGGTGTATTTCGTGTGAAAATAAGGTATTAGTCGTCTATTAAATAATTGAATAAAAAAACGATTTAAAATTAACAATAAATATTGTCACTAGACCATAACTTTTAAGTGACATCAACTTGCCTCGTGTTGTCGAACCCCGTCCAAATTTGCAAACAGTCGATATACACAGTTCACTATAACATTGAAACTGTTTACTTACTACCGTTTGTTAATATTGAATGGCCTTATTGGAATTAATTAAATCGCCGTTTCCTACCGGTATCGATGTCTTGCTTTCGCTTGATTAACTGGCCGACCTTGTAAGTTAATCCCGTTTATTATTACTGTTTTTTTGTGGTTAACAAACACTTAACAACAAAGGACCGTATTATTTATTAAAATCAAATGAATCAGAACATCACGTCTAGCCTTGTAGACAGGGGCGCACTTGCCACCAAATTGCTAAATTTTCTAACTAGAAAATAACTAATTCTTAAACCTGACCTAACATAAACCTGAGAGATTAATGGCTTTCAAAAAAACACAATAAAATAAGAATAAATCTAAGACAAATATGCAAACAATGAGTTATAAGTAAAGCGCATAAGTTTAGGCATAACTTGGGTTCAACAAAAAAGTTTCTTTCTACTTATACTGTCGCTTCTGTTTAGTGAACATTTATTTATTTTTTAAAGTAATGATTTTGATTTTATAAAAATGTTTTAAGTGAGTTGTACTGTATTTTTACGTAGATTTTGTTCATGATTATAATGCATGTATGTTTTTCATATTCATTTTTGCTACAATAGTTCTTTTGTTGTTTGATATTTTTTTAAAATCAGACGTGGTGTTGTGAAATGCTTTATCTTTGTTTTCTCATAGTTTTTATCAAAAGTTTCGTAGAAACATATTCTATATAACGCCGGTTGGTATTGTGGTTAGAATTCTAAATTTGCAGATTGTTTATCTATCTGAGAACTCTGAACGTATTTTTGTCTTTGTGTATGTAAGAAAAATTAAGGAAAGGTGATACACTTTCCTAGTTTGTATTTTAGTGTTTTAAATAAGTCAATATTTAGACTTGAGATTAGTAACATGCAGTAAAAGCATGTACGAAACTTAGCGGAATAATGTTGTTAATATTATACAACCGCCAGGTAATAAAAGAGCGTCAATCGTTGTCCGCGTATTTCCAGTTTGATACTAAATTAGTTATTTTGTTTTAAACAAAACCCACAATCTTATTTTGATCATGATCTTCGTGAATCTAAATTATTATTATTATTATTATTAAAAATCTATAAATAGTTTTTAAACAAACTTCGATATAATCTGCATTCACTATTGTTCGTGTTTCTCTTTTTATGAAGCGCTTGTTTCGAATGCATACAGTTTTTCCAGATTTTTAGTAAGCATTTGTTGAACATTGAAAAAGATCTGGGTGACGCCTAACAAAACTCCGAAGTTGACTAAGGACCTTTAGTCATCTATAAAGGTAAGTGAGAGACATTTCCTTAGACCTACCCCTTGCCGATGAGTTAGTTTGGCACTTTGTTGCGCTGTGTTGTTCTTTTTGAGTTTTTATGGCGTAATAATACATATAAAAGTAGGCTTTCTGCGGTGATTGTCATAGTCTGAAAGTGTGATTTTTATCTCTAGTAGTGAAAGTAACTTTCACTTTTAAATTTCTGAATCAAAATTAGTAGAAGTTTGTATGACCGACTTTACTTATGTCATTACTACTTATATGTGATACATTGTTTTGACTTGAGTCTGACGTTTCGAGCTAACAATTTTGAATCGCACCGAAGTGCAAGGAGTTAAAAAAATGATTTAAAATTAGGCGACTTAGAACATAATTATCGAAGACTTGAATGGCGGATTCTACCATCGACTCTAATTAAATTGTCTTCCTGCAGAAATAAATTGACAGCGTTTGATGGCTTTTTTTCTTTATTATGGAATGGTCGCCCTTGAAACACAAAAACAATTCTTTAGAATAACAATAGTTCTAATAAACTTTGGCAGCATTCAATTCTTTTATGGTTACAAAATTTTATTATGTAGCTCTGGAGATGTTTCACAAACTGTAGAATACTTATAAACCTGATTCTTAACAATTTTTTTAGAATTGTTGTATTAGATTATCTATATAATTGTTTTGAATTCTTGCATATTTAAACTACAGTAACAATATTTTACTTTAGAATTAAATGACAATCCGCTTTTAAAATTACAAGCAGTCAATTGCTACGTTTTTTATAGTTAAAACAGTATTGAAGTTACTGCATTAAAATACGTTAAGTTATTAAAGAAAAAACAGATAAACTTTATCGATGTAGAAGTACTGATTCAATTAGTATTTTTTTTAGTTGAATTAAAAGCTCTATTTTTTTTTTTCAGGACACTGAATGGGATTTTAGTTTTCGATTTTTATTAAAAGTAATGCCATTTTTCGCTTATTTTAGTTTAACAATCCTATTGGAGTGGTAGAATTAAAAAAAAATGCTAAATTTTCTCAAAAACGGCTCATTAGTTTTCTTTAACTGCAAGAAATACAATTTCTTACAAAAAACCTTTACATTTTTCAAGTGTTGTTATAGTATTAAATTATCAACTTTAACGCACGTTTAAAGCTTCATATGTACCTATACGTATGCAATTTTTGTTCGTTTTATTTAAACGCCATTAATAAAACTGGACGTATCACTCATTAAATTATCGAGCTGCAACAGTGCCAAACCTACTATTTCCATTGAATTACAGTTTCATGATGGAACTGGCAAATACATTAATGTATTAGACT
>JALBCR010001051.1:157500-265748 GCA_030710515.1 Abscondita cerata
AACACATCATCAACTTCGAGGAAGCTAAAGTTCTATCAAGGACTAACAACTACTATCCAAGGATAATCAGAGAATCCTTAGAAATTATGAAAAACAAAAACAACTTCAATCGAGAAGATGGTTACCGATTAAGCAACACGTGGAAACTAACTCTTCACAAAAACAAAGAAAACAAATGTCGCCACAAAATTAGTCGATACCAAACAGAAGATCAACCAACCATCAAAAACCAACCACCCGTCACTGATCGACATCAACCAACCGTAACGGAACATTGGTATATAACGAGGAGCAGAAGACAACCCGGAAGATAATAATCTTAGTGACAACAGCCGCGAAAGCTTACATTCATGCCTAAAAGTACTTTATTTTTCATTAGTAAGCTAGAGTATTTTTCATTAATATTGTATCCACTTTCGAATAAGCAAAAACTATGATAGAATCTATCCAGAGAAAATTCTTAAAATATTTATATTTCAAAAACTCGGCTCATACTCTGAAAGAGATTTATCTCAGGAGCAGTTATTACGACAAACTGATATTTCATCCTTGGATAAGAAACGGTCAGATAATAGCATTACATTCATGTATAATGTACTACTTCATAACATAGATTCACCGTACCTATCAAGTAAAATTTACTTCCGTGTCCCACGAGTAAATTCAAGGCATTCGGTACCATTTTTCAATCCTACGCTAAGAACAAACATTTTACAAAAATCGCCAATCTTTATAATCTCAAAAATTTTAATTTATTAGGTATAGAGAATATTTATTTTGATTCATTAAAAGCAATACCTATTAGAAAATCAACTTATCTTGTTTTGATAATAGTTTTAGTTGTTTTAAGTTTATGTAACATTGAACATTGTTCTATAATTGGAAATTATTTTCTGTTGAACAATAAAGATTATTATTATTGTTATTGAAGCAGAATTTTATTGCTATGTGATGTTGGTTGATGTTGTAGACAACTTTTGAATCTTTGAATAGGGAACAAAAATTGTAAAACTTAATCCCAAGTTTTGAGGCACTTATTAAAAATAGAAAATTTGATAGAGGACTTTTGACTTTTTTATTTATTTTACAATTATGGCTAGTTTTTTGAAAAGTTTCAGGATTAAATAATAGATGTCAATCGATTTGTCTCTTTATTTGCAACGAGTTTCGCAAGGATCGGTTCTTGAACCAATTATATTTCTATCATTTATAAATCATTAAACAAATTTAAATATCGATGGCAAAATCACATTATTTACAATGATACTAACAGTAGGTGGAAGATCAAATAACCAAAATCATAAAAAAATTCAATTAACAAACCTCTTCTAGCGCTAAAAACTTAAAAAAGTTTAAATTCAGTAGAAACCAAAGCGATGTATTTCAAACGAAAATTATATATTAAAGTTGTTACATTGGCCAAGTTTTTGAGTCCTGTTTTAGACAATTCTCTGAATTCATCTCCTCACGTTAACACACTGGTAAATAAATTGCCTTCTACATGTTATGCATAAAGAACAATCTTTAATAAACGACACACATCAACATAATCTTATTTGCTAAAAAGTGTAGTTTTTGTATTTTTTTTCAATTTTGTCCTAAAAGTTGAATGTAAAGTAAGCTATTAGTGAAATTAACTTAAATTAATATTTAGTAGCATTTCTATTGGGGTAGTGAAACAAAATACATAGCCTACTCAAATGTCAACCTTACCTTTGAGTCGGTGAAGTTTGTTAAAAAAAACAAACGAGGCTCTGACAACCGAGCATGGGCGGAATGACCTTACATTCAAAGATATAGAAAATCATATCTTTAGGAACTTATAAAAAGGAAACTTACACGAAATTTTCCAAGAGTGGCAATCCACACCTCCAGTGGAAGGAGCCCCATTGGTTACGGGTGTCAAAGTTATTGAACCCAAACTTTAATCTTAACCAGAACAGAAAGAAGAAGAAGCGAGAGATCATAGTAGGAACATGGAACGTAAACGGATAAAACAATAAAGATCTGAAA
The DNA here is from genome assembly GCA_030710515.1 of Abscondita cerata. NCBI lineage: Eukaryota > Metazoa > Arthropoda > Insecta > Coleoptera > Lampyridae > Abscondita > Abscondita cerata. The sequence goes on from JALBCR010001051.1 coordinate 159,514, forward strand.
GTCATAAAAAATTTAAGAAAATATTTAAGACGCATTTGATTGCTGGGTAGAATCAACAACGAAAAATAGGAGTAGAAATAATAATAGGGAAGAAACTGGCAGAGAGAATCAAATCCTAAAAAACCAATCGACGAAAGAATAATCAAATTACAAATACAAATATATGGAAAAGAAATAAATATTCTTGGCGTATATGGGACAACGGACGATAGCACTCAAAATGAAAAAGAAGACTTTATGGAAACTCTAAAGAAGGAAATTCAAAAAATAAAAGATTTCCAAGAAATTACTGTAGCAGGTGATCTAAATGGTAGAATTGGCATGGAAGATAACAACAAAACAGTAAGACCATTTAGAAAAGAAGTTACAAATGATAATGGGAGAGAGAAATGGGACTGTGTGAAATAAATATTCTTAGAATAACAAATGGGTTTTATCGGCATAAAATGATCCACAAATACACTTGGAAACAGGTAACAAGAAACCTAAAATCAATCATTGATTACACCATAGTAACAATCAACACCAAAATAAAAATAAAAGATGTACGAGTTAAAAGAAGAGCGGAATGTGGTACACCACAAATTATTAATTGCAAAGATGGAATTGCCGTAGCCTACGAAAGCAAAAAACTCTACCAAAGTAAATTAAATCAAAAAATAATTGAATTTAACTATTATAAAAGAAACAGCTAGAAAGATACTGGGGGTCAGAAAAGAACAGAGTAATAATCACAAGATAAACCTTGGTGAAAATACCCTAAAAAGTATCCAGAAAAAGAAGGAGCAATATAAAAGGTGTCTAAGCACAAAAACATAGGAGACCAACAAAGTACAAAGAAAAATAAAAAGGTAAAAGGATTAGTAACAAGAGTAAAGAATAATCAGTGGAAAACAACCTGCACAAACATAGGGGAAACAAAAAGTTTAGAAGAATGCAAAAGAAAAGGCATTCATACCATTTATAGAACGAGAACAATGGGAGAAAAACTACCAGGACCTACTAACAGAAAAAAGAGAGAAGTTTAAAGAACAAGTTAAAGAAAATAAACAGAGTGATCAAATAGAACACGATGAAGTAGAAGTAACAATCATAGAAGTAAAAAAAGCTACACGATCATTAAACAATAAACAATCACGAGGACCTGGAGTAATAGTATCCAAAACTATATAATATGGAACTCCGAAACCACTACACTTTAAAAATGGTAATCGCAGAATATGTGACAACTATAGAGGCATTAGTGTGATAGGAAGAATTTATGCTAAAATAGTAAAAAACAAAATAGAAGACAATATTCACGGAAAAATAAGAGAAAATCAAACAGGATTAACTTCCGAAAAATCCTATATAGATAACATATATACTATTTAGCGAAAAAAAAAGCGAAAAATAGGAACTTGGTTTTTATAGACGTTAGAAAAGTGTACGACTCGGTTCCCAGAAAAAAAGCTGTGGGAAGCAATAATTATTATAGGAATCAACAAAAGTCTAATCAGGGCAATACAGCAACTTTATGAAAATAACCAAATGACAGTGAAAGTGGAATAGACGTTCAGTAATTACTTTAGGATAACAAATACTACAAGGATGCTGCACATCTCCAACCTGTTTTAAATTTTCTTGGAAGATACCTTAAAGAATTGGAAGAGGAAATGTGAAAAAACGCAACGAACAACTTGATATACTAAGTTATGCCGATGATCAAGTAGTAATAGCCCAAGATAAGGAAGATCTAAGCTATTTGCTAAATAAACTAAAAGATGAGTACACTACGGCCGGTATGGATATAAACTTCAACAAAGCAGAATATTTAGCAATTACAGAAGAAGAGGTCGAAACCTTAGAAATAGTCAACAACCTAGAAATAAAAGAAAAAATAAGTTTAAATACCTCGGTTTTACTATATCAAAAAATACATTTACAGATGAAGAAATAAAAAGCAGATTAAGACTAACTAGAAGAAGTATTAGACAGCTACATCCCATTTTGTGGAATACACAATTTTTAGAAGTATTATAACATATGAGGCAGAAAATTGGGTAATCGACAAGGCAAACAGAATAAAGACAGAAGCTCCAGAAATGGAATTCTGGAAAAAATGCTGCTAGATGCCAAAATTGGACAAATTTTAAAATACGGAAATAGAGAAAACAATAAATGTGGAAAAAGATTTTCTAATTTGTCATCAAGGAAAAGAAATTATTATGGTATGCAATGCTAGATTGACACATAGTAATCGATGAGTAAAGAAAATAACAGAGTGGAACCCTCCAAAAAAATGAAAGAGAGGAAGACGAAGATCCTTTAGAAATGAGATAGACAAAGTCATAAAAAAGAAAAGAACTAACAGATAGAGATTGGGAAGACAAAAAGAAATTGAAGAAACGGTTGAGTGAAGGAAGGCAGCACCAGCTGTGAAGATTCTTTCTATATATAATATTCAACATAATTTTAATAATAATTTAATAATTATTCTACTAAATTCTACAAAATGAAGTTAAACAACAATTCAAAACTAATCTTATACAGCGTCATCACTAAAGTCCGCATGAATTTTTGATAAAAAAGAACTTTGCACCAAAAATTTTTTTCTAATGAATAAAAAAATTGACCATATTTAGCACAATAATTGGGCAATTTGTAAATTACTAATTTCTTTAAATAAACTGTTGTATACAAAATGTCGATAGCCATGACTTCAAATCTTGATGTTTTTAAATGAAAAACAACTTTCTCAAATAAATTTTTTTGATATTTACTAAAACAAGGGCACTTTACTCTTGACTCAAAATCAAATTTTTGAATGCACCTCGTATATAACGCGTCTTTCGCCACATTGTGTTGGTGAATTTTTAGCTTTAGAAGATGCACAAACTTTTATAGAAAATAACTTTTTATCAAAAAACCCATAATAAAGAAGTTTCCCATTTGGTGCGGACTTTGGGGATGACGCTGTATTAAATTATAAAAAATTAAATATTAAGAAATTACTAAAGAGTGGGTCTTGCTCTAGAGTTTAAAACTAAAACTGCCCTACATCTAATTGGTATAGACAGAATAAAATTGTCTAAGTCTTCTTGTGAAAGCAGATTTTACTGTTCAGAATGAAGTTTTTGCAAATGTCGTCAAATATCAAAGGAAAGGAACACCAACTGCAGCGTTTATTTAATCAACAGAAAACACCAAAAACTGCACCAAAAACTTGACTCGGACACGTGTTTCAGTAGCTAAGCTGTTATCATCAGCGATACCGATACTCAGACTTAGGTATCGCTGATGATAGCAGCTTAGCTGTTGGAACACGTGTCTGAGTCAAGTTTTTAGTGCAGTTTTTGGTGTTTTCTGTTGGTCGTCAAATATATATAACGTCCATATGTGATAGGCATCTTCTCTTAAGCATATTCCATGCATGCTCTCAGGATTCAAGTCTGGGGGTTTAGTTGGTCATAGAAAAATCTCAATTCTTGGTTTATTTAGCCAATCAGTAACAGCTTCTGCTACATGTGGACGTGAATTGTCATGTTTAAGAGTTAAATTTCAGTCTAACGTTTCTGCCAGTAGTTGAACAACAGGTTTAAGAATAATCTGGGTATATTACTCAGCAGTAAAGAATTGATCTAGAAAAACAAGATTATTTTTTCCAACCCAGCATAATTCCCGCCTATATCATTACATCACCTCGTTTTTGTGGTGGTGGGAACTCTACTTGTTTAATTATTACTTTTAACAGACACTTTTATAAGTTACTGTAGGGATTTTTCGAATGCTTCTGGTTTTTGCTAGTTTCTGGTCGCCAGTTCAGAACACTTGGTAAATGTTTAATAAAACACCACTTTGCAATAGGAACTTAAAGTATATTTGTACTTGTACATGTAACTTGAATAAACACGAATGCTTAAGTTGAGGTGCATTTCTACCCCTGTTAAAAAATAAACGGTCACGCCGGTTTAAAATGCCTGAACATCTCCACCGCCCAGCGAAAATAGCATATACATAGATAAGACTTAACTAAATATATTCTAATAAAAATGAAACAAATAACTACATAGCTAACTAAATGTTTATTGCGGTTTCGTTGTCTTGACCTAGTAACAGACACACCGTAACGATTGGCGTTTGAAGGTAGTTTGTCGTGCGTACGGTGACTACTCGCACGTGTCCATCTGACTTGTACTTGGGTCACCCTCGCTAATGTCTATTGAATTGATGTTAAAGTCGGTACACTTAATAATACCAATATCCGACTTTTATTGGTATTTCAATTTTTAATCATTTTGAACGTGTTTGCATTTTGGGCAACAACTTACTTGACCAGCAGTTTTGGTTCTGTCGTAATTGGAACTTGTTTAACCTAATATTATTTATATAAACTTTCTCTGGCAACGGTTCATGACCATCTCCAATCAGGAAATGAAAAGGAGTAAGAATTGAATAGTCATGACAGTTTGTGGAAATAGGATAGGGTGGTTTGGAATTAAGAACTGTTTCAATTCTTACAATCACAGTTTCAAAATGCTTGTAAGTGAGTCCTTTAGAACTCTAACAAAGTGAAACTTTACAAATACCTGATTCTCATACAATAATAATAATAATAATGCCTTTATTGAATTATACAAAAAGATAAAAGAAATCAAGTACATAAAACAAAATCATTCTTAACTTATACTATTGTACAACTCAATAGGGCGAAGTTCAGTTTTATATTGTCAGAGACAATATAACCTGCTCTTCCACTTAACCCAATCATGTAAACTTAATAACTAAAAATTGTTTAAAGAAGGTAAAATTAAAATAGTTCTGCTTTGACAAATAAGAATGATAATTATTAATTTTATTGGAAAATCAGAAAAAAGGAAAAAAATATATAAAAATTAATAGCTGAACACAAGCATTACACATTCTGAGATTGTTTGAACAAAAGATGTCTAAACAAATGTTTTTTAAAATTAACAATATTAATCTCTTAGGTGTATCCGGCAAAGCATTATAGGTCTCGGAAATATTAAATGAGAAGGATCTCTTAAAGAAGAAAGTATGATGTTGGGGTACCGATAACATGCTCTTATTCCGCGTGTTGATATTGTGAGTATCATGTCTAAAATCAATTTTATTGAAAAGATAGTCTGGCACACCAGACGTTATAATTCTGTGATACAAAGAAGCACAATGCAGTAGTCTCCTGTTACTCATTTTTAGCCATTTGAGTTCTTTAAGTCATATTTACGAATACCAAAAATTAGCCTAAGACAAGAATTTTGCACTCGTTGGATTCTATTAATATCCACCATGTCAAGACATGGTCCATACACACTATCACAAAAGTTAAAGTGAGATAGTACTGTACTGTTGCATAGGATAACTTTAGTTTTCTGGTTTAAAACAAATCGATTATTAAATATAGTCTTTAAATTAGCATAAGATCTTTGCAATAGAGTAGAAATATGCCTCTTAAATCTCAAGGTATTGTGAACTATCAGATCCAAATTTCTAAGAACAGGTTTAATCTCTAGTACAGTACCATTGATTTTTATCAAGATAGAGTTAACGATTGTATCATAACAATTCTTTTTACAAAACAACATTACATAGCATTTTGAAAAATTTAGTTTAAGAGGATGTTTATTTGAAAATTCACCGAATTTTTGTAAATCAAGGTTAACACTTTGTGTTGCTGTATTGACTTCAGATGGTTTAAAGCTAAGGTGCAGTTGTGTATCATCAGATTATAGGTTATATTTACAAAATCTTAGGCAATTAGGTAGATTGAATATATATATATATATATTTTATACATGAGCGGGCCTAGTATGGAACCCTGAGGAACGCCATGCATTATTAGTAGTGGATCAGACTTAGCATTATTAGCACATTCTTTAAACCCTATGTGTTGAAAAATTGCTGTTAAGATTCGATGATTTAGAGTATCAAAAGCTTTAGAGTAATCAAGAAGAACTACAAGAGATGATAAGGTTTTATCAGAAGAACATATAATATTATCAACAATATTTAGTAAAGAAGTTGAACAACTGTACCCTTTTCTAAATCCCGATTGAGTACTAGGAATTATATCCAATTTGTTAATGTAGGTCTCCATTTGAATTCCAATAATTTTTTGGTTAACTTGGACAGACAGGGTAGAATGCTAATAGGCCTTAGATCACTAAATTTTATAGGATTACTAGTTTTTGACACATGTGCGGTTTTCCAGGCATTAGGAACTTTGGATTCTAATATGCATAAATTCACTATGTGTGTTAAGATGGAAAGTAAAAAAGGACAACAGAATTTGATTATATGGTCAAAGCCTACAGCTTTGCTTTTAAAGGTGTTTAGTGTTTGTAAAACTTTTGATTCAGAAACTGTGATAAAGTAAAAGTCTTTAGCCTTCGGATGCCTATTATTGCTATGCACATTTATTGCTTCCTGCGGATTAGAAGAAGTTGACGTATTAGGCAATTCTACAAAAGATTTGTTTATTAAATTTACATCACTAAGGTTAGACGGCACCAAGATTGGATGTTTATGATAGATGTTAGTAGATTTTAGGACTTTCCAAAGATTTTTAGTATTGTTTTTTAATTCATACTCAATATACGCTTTTTTCTCTTGCCTTATTGTAAATGTTATCAAATTACGCAATGACTTATAATACTTCCAATGACTTGGTTTTTACTTTTCTTGAATGTCTGAAGTGCCTTGTTCTTGAGTTTAATCATAAATTTAGTATTGTCAGTTAACCAAGGAGATTTTAGCTTAGTAATACGTACTGTTTTTACTTGTGTATGATTATTATACAAACCAATTATAGTATTATTAAAATATTGTACTTTTTCGTCAACATTACTTTGTCAAAAAATATAGCTCTAACATATAAACAGGCTCCATAAACAAGAATAATTGCGTCACAAAAACCATGGAGTTTTAATGCCATCGCATCTTTAAAGAATATGTACTTTAAAAACTTTAACGTGAGAGTCAAAAAACTACTATCGGAAAAGAAACGCCATTTGTGCAGTAATGACATAGGCAGTGCTTCGACCCATAAAAGTTGCTGTTTCCATATTTCTTCTATGAGTAGTGTGCCTACAACAATTAGTGGAGATACTAATCCAATCAAATTCTAAATTTTGGAAAGTGCTGATAATAACTGCCTTTTTGTTACACTAGTTGTGTTTAACTGTAAAGACAGATGAAATAAAAAATAATCAGAAGTAGGATTCCATTGTATGCTTAGAGCTTTATACGATTTTTTAAAATTGATCTACATTTTATTTCAGAAAAAAAAAATTAAAAATAAGGTGTCTAACAACAATAAATCCAAGAATAGAAAAATTTAAAGAACAAAGAAAATTTGAGTTAATCAAAATCATACCCTAAAATACGATCCATCACAATCTGTTTCTGTTCGAATAAGCTTATTTTGGATTATTCTTATTAAAATAAAGACTAACTATTTGTGGCAAAATATGGTTTACTATATTATTGACCTACGTTATTGAGATTTGTATTACAGACTCCATCTTCTGTAACACCAACAGATAAGTGAAATAAGTATAGAATAGTAATTTAATTTTTTATTCAGTAAGATATGAATCATAAAACCCCTGCCACAATTACGATTGTATGCAACATTTGAAATAAACAAGGACAAACCGCATGTGTTCCTCTTTTAAAGTAACTGTTTGTATTTGCAATGACGAAGATAAAATATTGTATGAGACACGTGTGTGAATAAGTTTATGCGCTTTTTGCGATAAAAACTCTACCACTCGTGCATAAAAGTCTTACTTGTATCACTCTTTTAAAGTATGTTTTTGGATGTCGGGATTGGATTCTAAATACAATCACATCTTTGGTTTTTGGTATGTATGTGCTTACAGATTATTAAATAGTATCGTGCCCATTTGTAACAATAAAATCACAATCACAATAAAACTTATTGTCAAATACTGAGAAGAAGAACTTCGTGAACGTTTCCGTTTAATTATAAAATTATTTCTTATCGATTGAAACAAAAACGACAGTATTTAAACGGCAGCGAGACGTGTATATCTACAGATTAATAAAAAAAGTAACATACAGACGGCTGAAATAAAATACCTAACAATATAAAAAGTAAAAAAGTATTACAAGAAAAGACCAAAAAGTACAGATATAAGAAAAAAACTGGATGTAGAAAATAAACTAACATATACAAACAGAAGCAATGCCCATTTGGGGTTATCTACTCCGGTAAACGGAAAAGCACCAGTAAAGCAAATATGGAAGACAGAATAAAGAAAAATAGCAAAATAGGAAAACCAAAAAAAACATGTAAAAATAAAGGAAATTTGTCATTGTAATTGTAAAATAAAAATTAATAATGGTATACAAGAAACTGTAGAGTCCGACACCATCAAGGATCACGCGGATTCAACGACCATGATTTCATAAAATTTTTTTTTAATTTCCAAAGAAACCATGATCGTAAACCCAAAAAAGATCTGGAGTTTGCTTTAAGCTGTGGTCAATGATTGATCTGTTGGCGGTAAGTGTTTTTGTATTATCCAACTTAATGTTTTTATATCAAAGATTGATAAAATAACTGCTCTACTCTATAGTATATGAGTAATTGGCTGGGCAAACAATTGCAACAAGTTCATTTTTCCCGTAAGATAAATTTTGCCAAAATACGGTAGTTTTGGTTGCTTGGTTTCAAAGTGGTAGTTTTAGTCCATAAGCTAGATTTGGAATGACGTCATTTGTGGACAGATACTCAAGGGGCAAAATTGAACACCACCAACACAGCTTACGAAACCTGATTATAGAGCGCTAGGTAAAGCGGTTGAACTTCGAAATCTTTTTGGCTTGAACAGAGAGATTTAATTTATTTAATCTAATGAGCGAAAACTATTTGAGAATCTCATAAAAGGAAAAGTGTTATTCTTATACTTTTTATAAATTAAGAAGATTATGTTGGGATAGAAAAAACTTAAATAATTTTTTTTTGTCAAATACCGTAAAAAAATAATGATATTTTAAGTTATCTATTTTTTTAAATAAAATGTGGTAGGAATGTAAGAGATATGTAAACGTAACTTATATTGTAAACACTATTATTTTCAAAATAATATAAGTACATACGACAATTTAAAGTATGACGTATCGTAAAGCGACAGTTTGTAACCTGACAAATAGTAACGTACAATTTGTAACTAGGACAATTCGTAACGACGATATTTCGTAACATCGACAGTTTGTGACTACAACTATTGGTAAAGGTATAATTCGTAACAACAAAGCTTAAGCCCTTCCTTTATATTAGTTTCATTGATACCAATTATCTAAGTACTATAATTATTATTATAATTAACAGCAGGCGATTCAAGATTTGTTTTGCTAACGCTTATATTTGCTATAATTATCGAAAGATCGACTTATGTAACTGCTTTTTCATACCTGTCGACAAAGTTGCTTAATCTGAACTATTGCGTACGAGATCGCTAACACGAGTCGACACTAGATGTCGCAAAACCTACAGTTTGAATATGATGTACCCTCCAGTAGGGAATATAGTTGACAGCACGCATTTGTACAATAGTGAACTTACACTCGAGTTCTCTCACTCCTGAAGAGTCCCAAAAGGACGAAACAGCTGTCGAGTGATTCTCAGTGTTTGTTTGCTATTGTACAACCTCTTGCGAATTTACAGTAGGCGATTATGTTTGCTATAATTATCGAAGGATCGACTTATGTAACTGCTTTTTCATACATGTCAACAAAGTTGCTTAATGCAAACCATTGCGTACGTGATCGGTAACACGAGTCGACACTAGATGTAGCAAAACTTACAGTTTTACTATAATTATGTTACAATAATGTGATTGCAATCATGTCAAACTATATTTCTCTTAACACTATTTAATTATAATGTAAGTACTTTTTAATTATTACTTAATTAATTTTATAATTAGCCTATAAAAATACTTAAAAAATAATATCCGTTAAATTATTACTAGAATAGTACAACAAAACTATGTAGGGCTAATTGGTTTCAGTTTTTTAAAGTAAAGATCGAACACAAAAAAAAAGAAATACATAACTTTAAAATGTAATGTAAAGAAAGTGGATTGAATTAATGTAATGTAATATAAATTAAAACAAAAATTTTAATGAAAAATGTATAGAAATAACAACATTAACCTATCCCCGAAAAACGTATTATAACTAACAATACTCGTTAATTATATTTTTAAAATACCTGCAATATAAACGCAACCATAGTAAACAGATTAGAGGATTAAGTACTCAATTCAAAACAGTAAACACTTTACTTGCACCACTAAGTACTTTATGACATTCAAATGCTATGGTTGTTTATGACCGTGTGGGCTTTATTTGAATCCACGGATGTACCTATAGCAGGAATTGCATTTATAGTTAATCCCTTTTAATTGTTTACATAAAGTAAGTCATAAAATTTTTAAGCGGATAACGATCTTAAAATGTTTTCAGCATTGTAAGTATGTTTTTTTGTAAAACGAATATATAAAATTAGCTTTTTGATTGGTTATAATTAAAAAGATGAATGTCTTCAAACATACAAAATCTCATGTTTAGTAAGAGATACATTAGTAATCTTTTTGCTGTTATATAAAGTGTTTGGAATTTAAGAAATGTCAAATGAACTTGCGTATGGTCGGATAACGGAATCTGAAATTGTGCTTTGAAAATATTGGAACAGTTATAATTACAAGTGTACAGCAATTATACATTCAAACGGTGATAATATTATCAAATACGACAAACAACTTTCACATATTGTGCAACCTTTTGCATCAGATGCAAGAAAAATGGTAAATAAAAAGAAAGCCTATATGAAAAATCCTGGAGCAAGCAACATTTAAACTTGTCTATACTAAAAAACTACCTAAAGCAAAAAAAAGTGTCAAATTAATATTTACAAAGAAAAACTCAATATCAAGAACTTTTCAGCGTCCTAAACAAAGAGAAAAAGTTTCTATGCCTGCTATTCTAAACTGCATGATTTTTCTGATTCCTCAGAAATATGTACTACATGACAGTGGATCCTAATAGGATATCGCTATTTGAACATGAAACGTTATTAAAACTATTATGGGCACATCAAAATTGGTTAACGGACGAAACTTTCAAAGTTGTACCTAAAATATTATTCCAGCTTTACAGTATCCATGTTCAACTTGATGGTGTGCATTTCTATGTGTTTTTGCGTTACTGGCAAATAAGACTGAGGATACATATCGAAGGTCTCTACGTACATTAAAAGGTCGACTTCTAACTGTAAATCCTGAATCTTGCCTACTTGATTTTGAAAAGACAGCAATCAATGCTTTTCAAATCGAGTTTCCCGGAATTGAAACAAAAGGGTGTTATTTTTTCAATTAAATCAATCAGTAACTCAAAAGTTATGGGAAATTGGTTTAAAACGTGAATTTGATTCAAATATAGAAAATTTCGCAATATGCATTAAAATGTCAACTTCTATATCGTTACTTCCTGTTGAAGAAGCTGCTGATGCATATCTAGTTGTCGTAGAATTTTTTCTGAATTTGATGAAAAAACTGAGAAGTTTTAAAATATTTTGAAAATACATTTATTAGGGGTCGTGAACTAAGAAATGATCGTGAACGAGAACCACTACATCCTCCTATAGAATGGTTTGTCTAGAACTACCAATAGCATAGAAGGTTTATATTTTTTATTTTAATAATAATTATTTACATATTTCTTTTAGGTTTCATTCATTATTATTTGAACAGTGTAATTAAACGACGAGTTGGGATGTTAATAAAATTTTATGTAGTTTTTCTTCTAGCGACATGTAATGTTTCACGTCAATTCCCCGTCATTCTTAAAGCAGATAAATTCTGGGGTGTATTGCTAATAAAAATTTAAACTTTTAACGACTTTATTATGTTTTTGTGTTTTTACTTAAATTTAGTTAAAGAAGAATAAACAAAGGGTTCAAGTCTTGGCGTTACGAATTATGCTGTTGCAATTAGTGATAGCGACGAACTGTCGCCGTGTTAAAACTGTCGATGATACGATTTGTAGGTTACCATTTGTGTGGTTACAAACTGTCGCGTTTTGATATGTCGTGTCACCTTATGACCCCAGACGAAAATAACCGTAAAGGCTTTCAATTAAATTTTAAGTAACTTATTTTAACCGGAAGTAAAATATGCCCAATCATGGTTTATAGTAAAATGTTGACAAGGAATATAATTAACATAAATATATAAATACAACTACACTTAATTATACCGTAATTGTAACGCAATGTTTATATACCAATATTCCCACTTCTCCATCAAAATGTTTTGATACGCATTAATAATGGAAAAGATTCCTAGGAACGACATAAAGCGTGGTTACAAAGAATAATGTAACAACCGCTCGTTTGAATTGTCGCTTTTGGTAAAGTTATTGTTATTATCTTTCTACAAGTTGCGCTTCTTATATCTTAGATAAGTTTATTTTTATTTTATATAAACACATATCCACGTTTAGATATCCACCCAAGTGCAATTGCATTTTAAATTATTAATGCAATTATCGTCTCCGTTTATTAGCAACTAAGTTAACAATTTTACTCATAACTATATGTATATAAACCCTTTCGAATCAAAAGTTAATATATATTGATTTAGACTTCATTATTTTCAGAAGTATCAGAAAAAATACTTTCAAATCCTTTTTTTTTCTTTAAGCATTCGTTTCAATTTAAAGGAATTTTGAGGTTGATTTTTAACAAAATACCTTTGTAAGTCTATATGCATACTATTTATCATTTTCGTTTTAATATTGTTGAAATTACTCAATGTTTATCTTTTAAAACTTTGTTACGATTTCAAAAGTTTGGTGGAGAAGTTTGTTGCCGCACAACATTTCATTAAACTTACTTTAATTTTATTTAGAAATTTTTTCAACTTAATTACTAGTTTTCAAATGAAACAAGAGTTAACGAAAACTAACTTTAATTATTTAAAGCTTTCAAAATAGTTTCTATCGAAAAGTGCAGACATCGTTTTGCTCTTAATGCTATACTCTACAGTAACTTTTATTTGTTTATATTGTCCTTGTTTTATATAAATTAAACAGTTGATTAAAAAGTAACATTTTCCAAGATTTTTGTTGCTGAAATTTTTGTAGATTTTATAATTATTTCAGTTGATGAAATGACACGTAAATTTAAATGAAAATAAAAATTTCTAAATATTGTCATATTAAAGTTGTTTGTTCTTGCAGAAAAAGTTGGTAGTTGTTTAGTAACACTAAGATTGAGTATAAATATAAGTTTATTAAATCATTATTGTTCGACATACTATATTTTTAGTTACTTTGTTTTGTGTTAATATTTTTTTTATTCCAAGTTTTTATTTATTCTTTAAGATTAACAAATAAATTTGACCACACCAAAAAAACTCTATCCATTCTATCTCTTTCTTTTATCTACTTTGTACCATCTCCTTTATCTCCTAGTAACCTTTCTCTTCTCATTCCCTCCTCCCTTAATTCCACACAATTTTCTCTCAGTGTTTAATATTTTCCCACACATTTTGCATCATTTTTCTTCGTCTTTACAATGTTTTTTTTCCTCTAAACCTAGTCTAAACCTAGCTATCATACTTTTTTCTTGCATTGTCAGCCTTCCTGTTAAGTACTTTGGAATTTATTCTTCTTTTTGTATCTGATTATTTTGTCTTTCTTTGTTATTTTTCTTCTATCGTTCTTCATTCTCTTTTAGCCTTCTTACTGTTTCTATCGCTATAATATGATTTCTTATTTTTCTTAATTCAATCTATTTTCAACATTTATACAAAACTTTACCATTCTCCATTTTTCCTCGAATCTTACCGTTTTCTTTCATTTTCTTATTTTTTAAAGTTTAATTTCTTTTTCTATTAAATACCCAAGTGTCTCTCTGTCTTTAAAAATCTAACGTCCACCCACAATATCTCACCTGTATCCATTCTAGCTTTTTCCATGTATTTCACCACCAAATTTCTGCCTCGTACATCATCACACCAAAATGTAACTTGTTTATGTTTTAAATTCTTTATCTATCAATTCTTTTGATTTTCTCTTCTCCCTATCATCAATTTTTCTCCTTTTCTCTTTCTTTTTTTAGATATCATTTTTTTTGTTTTTGCAAGATTTACTTCCAGTTTTTTTTCTCTAAAAATATTTTTTGTTGTAGTAATTATCTTCCGCATCTCTATCTCCATATAGTGAAGATCACTATATAATTTTTCTAGGCTAGTGTTATTAGGTTAGTTTTTCCAATTTTTATTCCCTTCACTTGATGTTTACACAACTCCTTCTTTAGGTCTTTTATAAATAGAGATAATAACATTGGGTTTAACGGACATGCTTGTTTTAACTTTTTTTTTGTTTAAAACACATTTCTTTTATCCAGTCCGTCAAAAGTTGCTTTTATGTCTACAAATATAGGGTATACTTTTCCTTCTTTCTTCCTTATTTCCTTGTTTTAGTATATGTATACATTTTCCATTGTCCCCTTTCTTTTCAAAAACGTGTCTGCCAATCTGGTATAGCTTTTACACTTTTATTTATTTTTTCAATTTTGTTCTCCTTATCTTGCTGTATATTTTACCTCCTTTATTCATTATGTTTACTCCCTGTAATTGTTCACATTTTGTTTATCTTCGCCTTTGCATATTGAGCACAATATTGCTTCTCTTCAGCTTTATGGAAATCATTTATTTTGCCATAACATTTTCATTATTTTCCTAATTTCCTACTTTTCTGTGTACCATCTGTTCCTACCGCTTTTCCCATTTACAATTTTCTTAAAGTTTCGTCCAACTCTTCTTTTATTATTCTCCTACCGTTATTTCTTTTTCTTTTAATCTTTCTAAATCTACTATGTGTTTCTCTTTTCATTGTAGTCTATTTACCATGTGATTTTTAATTTTTGTCTATCTAGTTTTATATTTTCTTTTTTTACTTTCATGCTTATTTTACTTTACTTTATTCCTGATTTCTTTTATCATGTGACCTATGTTTTTATTATATTCTATTTTTTCCCATACTTTTTAAATTCTGTTTTTTTATATTCTTCTATATTTATTTTTCCTTTTCTCATTTCTCTTTTGTTATTTACCTTTATTTCATCAATCGGCTTTTACATCATATTTCTGTTTTTCTATTTTTGAATTTTTTTTATTACATTATTTAACTCCTCTATCATCTCTCCTGCTGCTTCTTGATCACTTTTTCATTTTTTTCATATATTTTTCCTTACTTTCTTCTATCCATACTTTTATTTCTTTCTAATTTATAATTTTTCTTCTTCCCTCTCTTCTTCTCCTATCAAGTTTACTTTTATTAGCAAGTCTACTTCAACTTCTATTCGTAAATTTTATATCATTTTTATTATTTTTGTTTACAATTACGTAATCTACTAAGGATCTTTCCTTCCCTCCTGTGAAAGTTGACTCTCTTTTTCATTCTTTTTCCATATTTCTTTTTAATATTGTCAATGCCCTCTCTTCACATAATTCTAATAGTTTGTTACCCTGTCCGTTTTCAAATTTTTGTTATTACTATCTCTTCTTCCTCACCAATTCTAACGTTTAAATCCTCTCCTACGAAAATTTTTTCATCTTCTCCTGGGTTGATTATTTTATCTAGTATTTATTTAGACTTCTCCATTTCTTTTCTATATACTGTTATTATTTCGTATTTTGCCCTTTCTCCGTCTTTATTATAGTATTTGTCCTTTTTTGTCTTTTTATCTTTATCAAATGTTCTTTCTACCACTCTTTATGGCCCCAGAAATTACCCCATTCCTTCTTTTTGTCCTCTCCCTTCTCTTATCCCATACTTCCTGTATAAAGTTTTCTGACAATTTATTATTCCATATTTTCCAATCTCTGCTATTTTAAAATTCTTTATATACCTCCAGAACTTTCCTTCTTTATTTTTATCCAAGCAATGTTTCAAAATATTATTTAAGTTTTGCTTATCTTTTTTTTATTTCATTCCAGTTTCTATTCCTTTTTCTCTTTACCCTTTATTCCCTTTCTATTTTTGCGTCTATTTTTTTTAATCCCTCCCTCCTTCTACACCCACCTTTGTTTTCCAGTCGTTTACACTTGGCCTCTAGAATTTCATTTATTTTTTTATTTTTTTTCATTTTCTTTGCTCATTATTTAGATTTTTTTTATTTAATATTTTTGTTATTTTAGTTATTCCAAAAAATCAAATCCCATTTTGTATTAAAGACTAATACTAGAATTTATTTCTTAATTGATTTTATTGAAGTGCTTAACTTAAAGATGATAATTTTTACTCCACTCATTTTTGTTGTGCTTGACATGATTTTTTTAAGTGTTTCTTAAGTGTGTGCAAGTAGAAACAGTAAACAAATTGAGAAATACAAGAACACCAATTTTTCCCAACAAGGTAACTGATTTTACTCCACATCTTATAAATGAGATGTCAGGAATACCGTCGTTTACTGTTAACGTTCATGGATTTTTGAAATCTTAGAATATTTACAATAGTTATTTACGTGACGTGTGCGTAAACAGATTCTTTGAAAATGAGTGCCGGTTTGCCAGCCCCGATTGCGCGCAAGCGCACGAAGGGTGGCATCGGCACGAATTGTTTACGCACAAGTTGCGTATTCTATTTTTTGCACGATATTTTTCTAAATTCGCACTTCTGATATAACATTTAAACTACAAAATTTAATTAGTGAGCTGTGGCTACAACGCAAATGCACATAATGCATACATTTGTCATCGAGTCTAAGTTAACCTATTTAATTGTCAAACTCTTAATTTGAAGATTTGAATTGTTTTTCGGCATTTACAAAAAATACAAAGTGCGTAAATTGGATTCTAAATAACGATAAATGTAAGTACATCAACAATTTGTGTGTACAACGCACGCTAGTAGTTCTATCTACATAAAAGTGACAAATAATATACAAGCTGTCGTTCGTCATTTCGAATTTTCAATTATCAATTATTACAGATCTGAAAGAGTTTTTGCTATATTAGGGATGTAATGTGATTTCTCGTAACTGAAATTGTGTGCTTATGCAAATATTTTGTAGAAAATGCTCTATTAAGCCAGTGTTTTTGCTACATTTTGAAACTCTAGTACGTAATTCTATTGTTTCGGTAGGCGTATTGACGTACTTACCTGGTAGTTTTACATGCACTGAGTGCAAAAAAATAATTACTTTACACATTCTTTTATATATTTTTTACAACGTATTCATAAGTTCTTTGACGTTTATCAATATTGGGACGATGTGGAGCTCTGCATAACTTTATCACTTAAAAAAAAAATAAAAATTTATTAGTGTTTATCTGATTAGTTTTAAAAATTTAATATACCAACAGAAATAAGAAATTGTATACCACACAGTTATTAAATTTGGAAGAAATCAAGTAAAGACATTGCACTCCAGTCAAATTGGTAGAGTTACGATAGTGTTTGATCAACGCCATGGTATTGATGATGAACAAACTAAGAAAAACTATTACAACACCGGTTGTGCAGGTATAAAAGAAGCAATACTTGGCCAGAACTCCTATGGTAACATTCACAACTGGTGTATTAATTTAATAGGTTTGTACGTAATATTTGAGATGGAAACAGTGCTGGTGCGCTTAAAGAAAGTAAAATTCTTAGTTATATGCTTGATTTAAATAGAGTGAATATATGACGAAAGTATTATTTGGGTTTTAACAAAAATATCGCAGACTGATAATTTATATAGGGTTTCTATAAATAATTGACGTCCTTAAAGTTAGAAATTAAGTGCTCATTACTTGCTAATTAAGTACCTCAATTACGAATTAATTGCTACAATAGTTCTTGAGATACTCAATGATCTGCTACCTTAAAAAAAAGTTAGCATACCAAGTATCTAAAAATAGTTTTAGAGTTTGATTAAAATGCCTAAATTGGTCAAAAAATTAAGTGCTATTTAGGTTTTTTGGATGCTTCTAAGGCAGTGAATATAAAGCACTTAAATATCACTTAAATCTATAGATGTGTAAAATTTCGATTTTAGTTGTCCAAGGTGCTTTCTAACATTTGGTCTGCCAAAGATAGCAGATCAATGGGTTATTTAGAAAAAGAAAGTTTTTTAGTGCTTCTAAGATAGTGAACATGAAACACTTAGATAGCACTTAATTTTTTGACCAATTTAGACATTTTAATCAATCTCTAAAACTATTTTGGATACTTGGTCTGCTAACTTTTTTTTAAGGTAGCAGATCATGGAATATCTCCATAACTACTGTAGCAATTAAATCGTAATTGAGGTACTTAATTAGCAATTAATGTGCATTTAATTTCTAATGTAAAAAATTATTGATTCGCAATTAAATAAAAAATTAACGATGAACCACGAACAACACACATTTATAACCTGGGATAATCAATTATAACGGAATGATAAAATAACTGACAGATGCTAACATTCTGATGCCATTCTAACATATAATGTTTAAATTCTTTTGTAGCATCCTATATGTATAAATATTTTCGAAGCTGGTTTGTCTTGGTATAACAGATAACAAAAGTTATTTGTGAATCAAAGGCAAAAAATATGTCGTTTTTGGAAGAGTTTGAGAGAAAGTAAACTAAGACAAAATTACACTTCTTGACAAGGGCGCAGAAAAAAACCTTTTTATAAATAAGGTTCTTTGGAAATGTATGTTCAAAGATTTATGATGAATGCAGGTAACTATGATAAGTATGCCAGAAAAATTTGACATTAGCAGTTAAGTCAATATCTTGATGTAAGTTAAAATATTGATAGATGTTGCCACCCAAAAGCAGTCGAAAATAAAAGTCGTCAGAAAAAACGTACTTTTCGGCCGCTTTTCAGCACTAAAATTTCACCTTTTGTTAGTCGATAGCCTAAAAAGTATTATTCGTGTTTAAACAAAAAAATCGCACAGAGTAATGGTTTGTACAATTTTAAATATTTTTCAACAATGTAATCTTCAGATTTTTTTGGAACATCCTGTATGCATGAATATTTTGTAGATTTGTGTTGGTATAACAGTGAAAACGCGGGCAATCTTTGCTTCTAGCTAGATTTTTAAAATTCAAATCATTTGACCTTAACACGAAACCTTGGGTTAGTTTGTCTGGACTCGATCGATATTTCAATACTTGATGTTATACCGTACTTTGTACTGTTCTTCGGCTGACGATCCTACTCTATTTATTTGCATTCAGTAGGTCGTTGTTGAGTCAGCAAGGTTGTTGGAAGTGTATGGTCAGCGAATTCCTGGTTCGTGTTCTTGAAATGTTTGGTGTGCATTTGTTTGTTTAAATTTTTAGGAAATAGTATTTCCTGATGCGGTTATTATGGAGTTGCAGTTGGCAACCATCCTTATAGGTCCCTCCTTAGTGAACTGCCGATTCACAATAAAATATGGTCGAGCTTAGATGAGCAAAGTTAAGCAAAAAAAAATTGTGTTTGCGGGTGTATCTTGTTGTTTGGGTTTTGTTGTTTGTGTGGGTTTCGTTGTTGTTCTTGCAGATGCTGCCGTTGCCTAAGGTGTTGCCGTGTTGCTTACTTTGGAGACAAATTAGTGCTTTGCCAGTGCTGTGTTTGACAGTGTCAGAGGTGCGTGCATTGGTACCTATTTCGACAAGGAGTACCTTAAAGACATAGGGCCGGTAGTTGGATAACGAATGCCTGTGTTTGTTACTCATCACGTCCTGTATGTGACAGGAAGAGAACGTCAGGAACCGGGCGTCGCAACCTTTATGATGTTGTTTATTATGGATAGTTAAGACGTAGGTGTGTATTTGATCGGTGAAGTAGCAGCTGTGGCGTTTGCAGATATTGCACCGGTTTGGCGTTTGCGGTCGTTGTGTTTTTTGTTGGGATATGGAGCAGTGGCGGCTCGTGGTCAATCATACTGGGAGGTTAAAAATTAATTTAAAAAATAGATATACTTAAAAAAATATAAATAACTCAAATGCACCGCAAAATTTTATACAATCTACAATTCTGTTCAAAATATAGCGATTTTTGAAACATTCTCATTAAAATCTTTAAGGGATTTTCTGTAAGCATTGTCTAGCTGTGTACGAATATCAACATTTCCTACGGTTGCAAAATTTACCGAGCATTTCATGTGTTCTGCAAACGAAGCATGTTTTTTTATTTCCTCTTTTAAATGTTTTAAATCTCTTACACCGGATTTGCACTACAGCGAGTCTGACGAGTCTTTAGAAAATAATAAACAAACAAAACAGTAAAATACATTTGATACTTCACAACCACATATCCAGTTAGCTAAATCGTACATTACCTTGCGAAAGTTTCGATGAACATCTTTATTTTTGTCTTTGCTAGTCTGTCGTAAACTTAGTTCTGGCAAAGGACGACCATTTGCCTTGAACTCAACTAATTTTGTAAAATTAAGTTTGTTAGCACTTTTAGTTGTTTAATTTTCTGCACTACCGATATTTTCTATTATAGCGCATGCACACGCGAATCAAAAATAGTATTTTTACAAAACAACACAGTAAAACATATCAATATAAATTCTTAAATTGATTTAAAACACGCGAAAATCGAATCAAAAATCGAGCGTAGTTGTACACCCTATACGAAGTCAACGTAAACTGCGGGATCCGGCTCATGACCCAAAGTTGATTATTGTTTCGGACGTTTGCGTTCATTCGGGCGCTGCACGTTTTTTGAGTTTTTCCGGGTAGATCTAATTCAATAAGGACAATTCGTACCGCCAGCCCAAAGTTGAAGAGGATGAATTACGAACAACGGCCGATAAATTTTAAGTTATTGTACTTGCGACTTAATTACCTATTTTAATAAAACACGTAATAATGAATATTTTTTTATATATTGTCAAAATTGTTGGGAGGTCATTGACCCAATGACCATATGGACAAGCCGCCACTGATATGGAGTCCTTGTGTCTAGTCCATCATCTAAAATCGATGTGCGTTACATTGTGGTGAAGTTGAAAGATAGCTGGAAGACGGGTCTTCTTTGATCGGTATTATTCTTGGTGTCGATGGTATCCATTGCGAGCAAAGCGTTGACGGACAGGGGTAGTATTGGCAATGTAGCGATAGGGGGCGTTTCAAGTTGTAAATACGTTCAAACAATGTGTTTTCATTCCTGTTGTTGTTGCTCCGTTTATAGTTTGTTTGTGGCTCTTGTTTCCTCCGTGGCCATTTTCTTACGTTCAAATTGCAAATAGTGAATGAATGTCAACAGCGGCTCATGTGCGGTTTATTATTTTGTATACATTGTATTATATTAAATACAATATTTACATGAATGAAGTGTTTGCTAAGCCCGATTGCTGACAAAGATATGAGCTGAAAGTTTGCCTACTACTTTGTTAGGTCAGTAATCGATACCGTCTTTCAGCTGACAATCCTTCTCTATTTATTTGCATTCAGTAGGCCGTTGTTGAGTAAGCAAGGTGTGCTTTCTGTATGGTCAACAAATTTCTGATTCGTGTCCCTGGAATGCTTGGTGCGCATTTGTTTGTTTATATTCCGCATTCTTAGGAAATAGTATTTCCTGATGCAACTGTTATGGGGTTGCAGCTGACAACCTCATAAGATATTATTATTAAAATGGTGACTATTATTTCAATTATCTACTGTCGTGTCAAATTTGATTTTGTGCTGGAAAAAATCATACTATTTTATAAATAGGTTACGAAGGCTTGAAAATTTTGGCTGTACGTATTCAACCATAACACGGAAAAATCTAACTTCAGTCGTCAAAAAAATACTATGGTGTCCATTGTTGTTCCTATACGATGAAACTAGGATGTTGGCATTCTATGTGACTGATGGTTATTCTGAACAGTTTCACCTCTACTTTGGCTTAAGGGCTTCCTAAAAGCATGCAAATAATAGTAATTGAAGTGATTGTGTAATAAACAATTTAAGTTTCATACATTGCACATACGAGCTACTACTTAATATATTCCTTTGCCGAGTATATCCGATTTAGTGGCTATCGAATTAAGCGTTTTCCTGGTACTTAACAACCCTTAGATAAAGCTTCCTTACTGCTTACCTTAAGGATTGTCCATAAATAGCAGCAGTATAACCAATATTTCTTTACAAATGTTCCATTCCCAAGGAAATAACTTTCACAACTACTACATTTTTTAGTTGCCTAAAGTTTCCGAATAATGAAATTAATTACAATATCAATACAACACCAAACCAAATAAATATAAACGAGCTTTTACTATAACAATTTGTTTACTCAAATTTTTAACTATATTTCACAAGATCAAATTTACTTAATTTTCGATGTACGTATACATACATAAAAACAAACCGTATAAAACATTATATGAATATGTTTTAATAATAACCAACTCGTTCGAATTTTATATTAAAGTTTAAATAAAACTGAACAATAATTTAATTAAATAAACATAGTAAAACGGCATTAAGAAAAATCAATAAAAATAGAATAACAATTACAAATTACAATAAAACCTAATGAAATAAAGATAACTACATAAGAACCATTGTTGAAAACGAAGATACCGAGAATGGTAGTGTTAAATAGATAAATTCGTTTTCCTGAAATAGTTAAAGTAAATGTTTAGGTCCTAGAGGTAAATATATTTATTATTAAAGTTAATTCAATTCAATTCTTTAACTTAGAACTTACACAATATCACGAGTAGTAAATATTTTAAATTCGTGGCTAAGCCGGTTGCATAAAACCAACTGCAATAATTTTGATATTTTTATATAAATAGTTTTTTTTATATAGAATATTCACTTGCGGTTTTTTTAAAAGATTTACATTATTAAAGACTTTGAAACAACGATACGATATTCTGAACTCGTTCTTTCGCAAAAAGTATACGTCTCGCTAAAATTAACTTAAGATATGTTAAGATCTATACGTCTTATCTTGTAAGTATCTCCAGTAAGAAGTATCTGATAACTAAAACTTCTAAGGAATTTGTTAGTGGAATGGCTACAACTTTCTTAACTGTAAAATTTTAGTTGGTGAAACACTTTGTAGGTATTACGTTCAAGTACAAAATTAAATTGAAACTTGCTGAATGTTAAAAAAAACTAGTGAATGATTTAATATTAATGTAAAATTTTGTTGTCATTTGTAAATTTTAGTGGATTTAGGTTCATGTTTGTTGGTAATTCACACTAACGAATTTACATTCAAATAAATAAGTTTGAACGTGCAAAAGTAATTATTATTGTAAAATTGTAACTGAATGATAAAGTTTCTTTTTTTTTAAGTATTCAATGTGATATCCCTACAGTAAAAGTAAGGCTAAATAAAACACTCTTCCAAGTTTTAATTAGCTGAGTTTTGCTTACAAAATGTGAGCTTTGTCAAAGCACCTAGTTTAATGGAAATCATAATTAAAATAATATACAAATCTTCAGCTTCCGTAGGCTATCCTTAAACATAGGCCTTCCCTATGATTTTCCATTGGGTTCTGTCTTGTCCCAGTTGTATCCATTTCGAGCTTATAATCTTTTTGACATCGTCAATCTATCTTGTATTTGGTATTTTTTTGCCTTCCAATGGTTTCCACTGTATAATCTTTTTTGCCCACTTTTATTCGTTCATTCAAACGACGTGTCCTGTCCAGTTCCATTTTGTTTTACCCTTTTCTCCACAATTTTCTCAACTCCTGTACGCTGTTTTATCCATGTGTTCCTTTTCTTATCTCGTAAGGATATACCAAGTATTGCCCTCTTCATTGCTCTTTGGACTACTCTCATTTGGTTCACAACTGTCTTTTCTAATGGCCATGTCATTACTGGTGTTATGCACTTATTGTATACTAGGGTTTTTTGATAACTTTTGAATTTTCCTTTACACACATAGTTTAATTTTACACAAGCGCTCCATTCTTGCTTAATTTTTCGTTTTAGTTCCCCTGTGTGGTTTAGCTTTCCTTTTGTTCTTCGTTGTCCTAAGCAAATATACTATTCTACCTCTTCTATTTCAGCATCGTCTATTAGTACATTTTCTTGATTTTCACCGATTTCGCTAGACATTTAATTAATTTACTTACTAGTTACGTCGTCTTTGGTAATAAATTTGGCTTCAGTATCTTCAATTATTGTCTCCTCAATATTGTTGTTAGGATTGTTTTCTTTTTTTACGTTTTTGTTAATAATTGTCGCTTCGATATCTTCGATTATTGTTTTTCTAAGTTATTGTTAAGTCGAGTATTATATTCAGGAAAGTCAAACATTAAATAGTCATCTTCAATATCTTCTAATTCGTTTGAAAAGCTAGATTCTATTGAAATTTCTGCATCTAGAGTCCCACGGTCTAAATTAAAGGCTGCTACTTCTTCTGTTTCGTCTGTTTCCATTTCTTGAGGCATTAATTCAGGTTCTGGGTCTATATTAACTTTAATGGAACGCTAAAAATTGTAGAATTCCAAATATCGATTATCTCCTTGCCAAATGGTGGTGCAATAGAACCTTTAGCATTTACAGCAACCAATGTAGTTCCGTTGTCTTTATCGGATGTGCCGACGTCATATACATTTTTTCCCTTGGGACCTTTGGGCGATAAAAAAATGGCTGTCTCGTCCATATTAAATATGCGGTCTGGATAATTTAAAATAACAACATTAGCTCCCAGAAGCTCCCTAACATGACTAAACCAACGTCTAATGGATTCTTCAAAAACTGCAGCCCTTGCCTTGTTTATAAATTCTGTTTTTTTCTTACTTATTTCTGGGTGCCTCTTCATGAAGGAATCAAACCTTTTCTTCCTGGTACCCCTTTAAAGAATTTTGTCTTCTTGTATTTTTTGTATGGAGTATAGAAGACCTTCTTTATTTACAGAAAAACCTCTTGCAGAACAGTCCAGGATCCAGGAGACTAATTTTTTTTCTACGTCCGGGCCAAAAGAACACGTTGAACCGACTTTTTGACAAACATCACTTGTTTTACCATCCAATCTATTTCGAACAGATGTTCTAGGGACGTAAAATTTCTTACATGCTGTTAAAAACGGCCATAGACCGATGCCGTATGGCATTAAGAGCATTTTGCATTGCACTTTCTGAATTTTGTGTTACTTATATTTATTTTTAATCCCACTCTTTTCGATTCTCAAAACTAAACTTTGAAGGACTGTATGTTTCTTGGGAAACGTTTTTGTAAAAAATTAAAGTATATATATCAACTTATTTTTTGATGAATTATTGCTACTATAACCTGAACCACTTGATATAGAAGAGAAAGCATCACAGGTCGTTAACCTCAACGCTTAATTGGTTCAAAGTAGGAGAGGGGGCGTGGTTAACGATGCGAATCTACAAAGTTGGAAAACATTTTCTCTGATTTTCCTATTAAAAGAGAAAAAAATTTTGGTATTCAAATCGGAATTAACAAAATTTATTTGGGACCAGTATCGAAATAATGCTAAGCTACGACAGACAGTGTTTTACCTAACACAACTGTTATGTTCCGGAATACGTATGCTAATAGAACGACCAGTTTTACTTATGTACTTATACTAAAATAAATGAACAAGGAATACGATATACACCTTGAGAAGATAGTGTCGGAAACCTTCCATAAAAATGTTAGCGATAACAGGAGATAAAGAAGATCCCATAGCAGCACCGAAAACCTGTTTGTAAAAGTTATTGCAGAATTGAAAATAAGTGGAAAAAAAATTTTTTGTACGAGTTGTATCAATCCTACATCTTTACCATGTTGAGATAACATTTTCTCGATAATTTCCAAAAAGATTTTGACTAGAATTTTTGTAAACGATAAAGTAACATTGAAACTAACAAGGGGATCATTATGATTTACCTTCAAATCATCTAAACTTAAAAAAAAATGGTGAAAGCCTTGGAAACTTTGACGTTGAAACCGAAAGTATGGTTTAGGTATGTTGATAATACATTCATCATTTGGTTCCATGGCCGGCTTTCTTCATATACGTTTCTTGATCAACTAAAAAATCAACATGCTGGCATCAAGTCTACTATAGAAATTGAAGAAATTGCCGTTTTCCTTTCCTTGAAGTACTTGTCACCAAAAAACCCAACAGTAAATTAGGTTATTCGATGTATTTCAAACCCACTCATACTGACAGATACTTACATGACTTTTCCCACCATTAGCATTATCCTCCTAAAAAAAGGTCTGGTATTGAATCTCTAGTTTTTGAGTATTTTCTATATGACAACCCGACAATTTCAATTAGAACTACGTCATCAAACTAATACTCTGATTGCAAACAAGTTATCAAAGAAGTCATTAAACGTCACTCCCATCCTCGCCTTCAAAGTATAAAAGCAACAATTTCAGCCTTTCTCCCATACATTCGCAAGGTTACTAATCGAATAGGCAAACTTCTTTGAAAAAACGGTATTAAATCTATTTTTACATTTTCTAACAAAATCTCATAAGTTTTACCTTTCCCTAAAGATAAGTTTCATTTTTCTTTTCTTTTTTCTAAAGGTGTGTATTCTACACCTTGTTCATGTAATTAGTGTACGTAGGTGATACTTGTGACAATAAGTTTGTATTAAACTTTTTCTGTCGGCGGTTTCATAAGGAGCTTTTTCTCTGTAGTTTAGACAACTTTTATGTGAAATGCTGAGGATGCCAAGAAGTGTATTTTCCGGCGTAGTATTTGTTTAACGTTGTCATTTTCTAGTCGGCTTCATCTATCCTAAGAAACTATTGCTTTTGCTCTTGAGAGCATATCAATTTATTACTTAAAAAATAAAAAATCATTATCAATTTGTATTGCCATTGCCGTTAATTTAAAAAACTAGAAAGTTAGACCAGGCGCACACATTAACATCTCTGAATTTAATTCAATTTTACCCACGACCTCAACCATAGTTAGTTGAGGCACGTACCCTTCCAACTGGACCCAAAGGTATGTACATTGTGGAACGTTGTTATTTACATCCAAAATTATTTTCCACGTTGCAACGTTATCCATTACACCCATTATCTGTTGCAATTATCTACCTAAAAACAGTTATACGTAATTCTATAAGTTTATACAAAAATACGCCATGAAATACTTTCAAGGTGAAACTTGAATAATTCAACAAAAGGAACAAGCTATCAAAAATCCTATGACTCAAAAAGTCCCAAAATAGACACATCCGTGGAAGCGTTATTCTTAAAAACGTATTATGCCTCACACTATAGTATCAAAATATTTTATTAATAGTAAGTTTGTGGAAAATCTAAAATGTTTGTTATTTTCTCTACAAGACAGTCCATGTCATAGAGAAGGAGCAGACATGTAAATTTCTTAGTAAATTTGTAAATAAATTTTAGCCTGAAACAAATTTCTAATACTTCTCACTCATTTTTTAGTTTGTTTAGTTTTTTTATCAGTTTAATAATATCTAGTGCATTTTAGACTGATAAATTTAAATACTAAATGTATAATATTTAAATGTAAGGTAGACCGTTCCTGGATTTGTGCAAGAATTTCCTTAAAAAATCCAGTTTAATTTTTTATTTGAGAATCAATTAAATGTTAACAACTTAAACTGGGTCACTTTATAAATGACATTTGTGATGATACAATTAGCCGGAGAAGGGTAATTAATTTTACAGTCACTCTTTTTCAAATGAAAACGGTAAAAACTTCTCGTTCCATGAAAAAGACTTTATGTATTATTAAACATAAGATAATTTTTATTTTTTTAATTTTAAGAACTAATGGCATAATAAAAAATTAAATTATTTCTTCGTACGTTTTGCGACTTTGTTTTTACAGTTTTTAATTTTTGAAACTATTAATAAAATGTTATAATTGCACACTTCTTCTATTGTTTTCTAAAAGGTTTCGAAATACATCACATATAGTTTATTTCTTTACAATATTTTTTTGTAAAACAACAAATTTATTTATTTCTTTTAAAAATTGTTATACTACGTGCAACATTACATTAAAAAAAACATTTCGAGATAGTCATTTTTGTAAACAGATAGTTGGCTATGATAATCAAAGGATCGACTATGTAACTGCTAACAATCCGTCGACAAAGTTGCCTCTAATGCAAATGCATTTTCGTACGTGTTACGTTACACGCCACAATTGAATAAATCCGTTTAATTTAAATAATCTTTAATAATTTATACCCTAATAGAAATCTCAAAACAACGTCTAGTCTTAGTTAATTAGTGAAAAGGTAAACGACGATAAATCTTCAAATGATTGCGACATGTTAGAAGTTCGGTGGAGATAATGTAAATGTAGCTACCACTCGAAAGTATGGGAGAAGTATAGGGAATATTACATAAAAAATAATCAGTATTTCCTAAAGATTTCAAAAAGCAAAAAATATACAGGGTGAACAATTTAAAATAACAAAGTTTATTATTCGGCGGAGATAATGTAAATGTAGTTAAAACTCCGAAAGTATGTCACTTAGGTATAGAAAATATTACATGAAAAATAATAATTAATTTTTAAGGATTTCATAAAGACAAAAATATACAACGTGTTCTATTTACAATAACAAAGTTCATTATTATTCCGAAAAAAGGAAAGATCTGACAACAATGTAAATACCACCATATATACCACTGTACCACAGGTTTCTTGCACACCAAGATCTATAAAAATCGTGCAAGCCGTTGTTGAAATAATAAAGGCGTTCTATACTTAAACTCACTCTGTATAATAATACCTACCCAACTTTTGTTTATACATTTTTTTGATCTGATGCTTAATAACAAACTTACGTTAATCATATGAGCTATAGTCCGTAAAATGTAAGATTCGTATTTTCGGATTAGCGCTTCATTCAACTGCCACAGGTAGAAAGTATATCTATTTCGTTTCCTCCTACAGCGTATGATGTAGGCAGAAAAAAGTAGAATGTTTTTAACGCGACCGGTGGTGAACTAACACTTTCACTACACGTAACGAGATATCGTACATTTAAACATTTGGTTAGAAAGAGACAACAAAACGAATGGTATGTTGCAGTTTAACCAGTAAATACTCACATAAATTCGCTTTAAAGCGGTATTGAAAATGTTTCTAGCGTAAAGTGCATAACTTGTAATTCTAAATATATTTATGTTAATCATTTGAAACAATGCTTTAATGACCTTTTCTAAAAACAAATTAGATAATGACGTTACCGTAATTATTTCTTTTAATGAGTTACACATATTTTTAAATACAGTAATGACATTAACCTTCATTTATCTTGGCAGAAAGTATAAATTCAACTAATGAAGTGAATTATTGTGTAGTTTTCTTCGTGCTTTCTCTTTAAAACGTCGAAAGATGCCTGGCAAATGCTTAAATGAACGGTGCCGCGAATTAGTTCTTAACGTACATGAATATTTCTGCAGAGAAAAAGATAACAGTGGCTCTTTATG
This sequence comes from Abscondita cerata, assembly GCA_030710515.1. NCBI lineage: Eukaryota > Metazoa > Arthropoda > Insecta > Coleoptera > Lampyridae > Abscondita > Abscondita cerata. The sequence continues at coordinate 188,944 of JALBCR010001051.1, forward strand.
TAGTGTTATGGCAGTGCAGCGAAGAACATGTGATGCTTTAAAAATATCAGTTGACACATTAAAAAGATCATTGCTAGTGAAAAAACTAACACTCCATTGCCTAAAAGGAACAAGAGATGTCGGAAAAAATATAAAACTACTGATATACCAGAAGGATTAAAACATACAATAAGGGATGTACTGGATGTACGCACAAAAGAAACATGTCACGTTAGATGCGCTTAAACATACGTTACATGTTAAAGGCTTGTTAGAAGCATCTAGACCGACCATAAGTAAGATTTTGAGTGATATTGGTTTTAAGTATAAGAAAGACTGTAATCGGAGAGCGCTGTGCGAAAAGAACAGTGTTGTATTTGCGCGTGTTAAATTTCTAAAACAATATATACAGAACATGAATGCAGAATCACCTTTATCTGTTGTGTTTCTGGATGAAACGTGGATATTTTCCAGAGGATCACCTAAAAGATCTTGGCAAGATGATACTCCAAATACTGTTAAAAATGCCCAATATTCTTCAACTGGGAAAAGGTATATTATTTTGCACGCTGGAAATTCTGATGGTTTTATAGAAGGTGCAAGTTTAGTATTTGTTGCAAAATCTAAAACATCAGACTACCACGATAATATGGACTCTACGGTTTTTGAAAATGGTTAACAGAACAGTTATTACCAAAGCTATGCAATCCGTCTTTGATAATTATGGACAACGCGTCTTATCATTCCCGTCTTATGGAACGAATGCCGTCGACTGCTTGGAAAAACAAGAAATACAGGAGTGGTTGAAAAATAAAAATATATCTTTTTCCGAAAAGATTTAAAGATAAATCTTTTGAATCTTGCAAAGAAACATGCAATAGAAAAACGCTACGTAGTGGACAACATTATTCAAGAACATGGTCACTTTATTCTTCGACTACCACCCTACCATTGTCAATTTAATGCAATTGAACACATTTGGGAGATCTGCAAGTCCTATTACGACAAACACATCGGTAGAGATGGATATTGGGATGCTAGTGTGTTACACATGTGGGAAGAATCTCTGCAACAGTGTGATAGTGCAGTGTGGAAAAAACAATTTTACATACTGAAAAAGTTATAGTACAGGGGTGGTCACGAGAGCAATTATTAGATGTCGAGGTAACACCATTAATCATTTCTGTTGGAAGCAGTGATTCGGAAGATGATTTATATGCAGATACAGAGGACATGGTTTAAAACATATTTGTTTTTTTAATTTGTACCTATTTATCAATGCTTTGTGTAATTTTTGTAAATATTTATTTCTATAATTATGTACGATATGTTGTACTACTGTTGTTTAGTGGTTGATTAAAATATTTACTACTTAAACTTTTATTTGGATTAACACAAAATCATAAATATGAGATTGAACAGTTTGAATGTTTGGAAAACGTAACTTTGGTTTTTATTAACTTTCTATTAGTAAGCATGTACTTACTTAATAATAAGTAAACAATAATTCACTTCATTAGTTGAATTTATACTTTCTGCCAAGATAAATGAAGGTTAATGTCATTACTGTATTTAAAAATATGTGTAACTCATTAAAAGAAATAATTACGGTAACGTCATTATCTAATTTGTTTTAGAAAAAGGTCATTAAAGCATTGTTTCAAATGATTAACATAAATATATTTAGAATTACAAGTTATGCACTTTACGCTAGAAACATTTTCAATACCGCTTTAAAGCGAATTTATGTGAGTATTTATTGGTTAAACTGCAACATACCATTCGTTTTGTTGTCTCTTTCTAACCAAATGTTTAAATGTACGATATCTCGTTACGTGTAGTGAAGGTGTTAGTTCACCACCCGTCGCGTTAAAAACATTCTACTTTTTCTGCCTACATCATACGCTGTAGGAGGAAACGAAATAGATATACTTTCTACCTGTGGCAGTTGAATGAAGCGCTAATCCGAAAATACGAATCTTACATTTTACGGACTATATATATCTTGATTTATACTCATTTTTCAAAAAACCAAACCGCCTAGACACCGATAAGGCCGCATCGAACTGGCCGGCAGCGAACTGACCGCACCGAATTGTCCCATCCTGGTAGGAAATTCACTTTTTTGAATTTTTACAAGTTCTAAAAATTTTAGAAACTAATTTTCTACGTAGAAATTCTGCTACTTTAAGTTTAAGTATCCAAACTATAAGAAATAATTATTTTGCGTGTGGATGTAAGTGTACGTTTGAGTTGTAACATTAAAAAATGTGACTAGAATCCTTTACAATTGATAATATCGTTTTCCGTCTTATTCTAACAGATAACGAAATAATAAATAGAAAATAACATACACATCGTTTACAACATTTATAACAGTTGGCGATAATGTCATCGAGTAACCAAAACTTATTCGGATTGTGCGAACTACCTGTTGTGACAGCTAAAAATGTAAAAGGCAAAAGTTGCAGTTATCTTGATCGGTTGATCAATCTAAGTAGAACAGATTTGAGAGTATCAGAGTTTCTTGATTTTCAAGAATGACAACGTAACAAAAACCATTTGTAAACATGGCAGATTATTAAAGTGCCAAAAGAATATTTTGACATTAGTTAAAAGATAGCTGCGTTTTACTAATTATTATTTAAATTGCTTAAACCCAATTTTAAACCAAACGTACAACGTTATCCAGAACGACAACATCTGGACAAAAGGAGTCTGCAAAGCTTATTAAAGAGGTTTGTACAGACAGGAAATGTAAAATATAAAAAAACAATCAGAACTAACCCTGCTCGAACTAAAGAAATTAAATTGGATGTACTGTTATCAGTTGCGCAAAATCCTTCAACGTATTTTATTTTAAAGGACAACCGTTTCCATTCTTATAATTTCCATTTTTATCAAGAACTCATTTTAGGAGATTTTGAGCAAGGTGTTGAGTTTTGCAATTAGGCGCAAACTAAAATAACAATAAATCTTCACTTTTTTGCCAAGGTTTAAATTTCTGATGAGAGCACCTTTTATAAAAATGAATTTGCGAATCGCCATAATCTGCATTATTACTCAGACCACAATTCAAGGGTTTTTTGTCAGGTTCATGAACAGCACAGGTGGGCAATTAATGTGTGTGGGAGGGGGAGGGAATTGTTGATAAACACATTATTGATCTATTTTTAACGGAGATTTGAATAGACAAATGTATCTGAATATTTTACAAAATAAATTGCCAAATTTTAGTTAAAATTTACCAATAGTTGAGATAGATTTAATGCAGCATGATCGAGTCCCAGCACATTATTCATTAGAAATAAGAAACTATCCCAACGCAACTTTTTCAAATCTGTAGACGTGTATTGGAAGAGAAGGACCAATTGCTTGACTTCCTGGGTCACCCAATTTAACTAAATTAAATTTTTTTGTGGCGCTACATTAAGGAAATCATTTATCAAGAACCTCCCACCACACCAGAAAATATGCAGCAAAGAATCAGGAACGCATTTGAAAACATTACACCTAATCTATTAAGAAGAGTGTCAAGGTCATTTTATTCTTGCCTGCGTTTAGGCCTAGAAGAGAACGGAAGACATATCAAACATTAATTTTAGTGGTATCTTTAAGACTTTAGCTATAACTCTTCTTTCTTTTAATTTTTATTATGTTTTCGTTCGGTTCTCGTAGCAAACTTTTATAGTGTTCCTCCTATTTCTCCTCATTTATTTTTATTTCTATCCTTCTTTCTCTTTTTCGCTTTCTCTTTAAAAAACCCCAAGCTTGTCCTTTGTTTTTTATTTCAATGATCTCTGTTTCCAATTCCTTTTTGTATATTTTTTTCTGGTTTTACACATTTCTCTGAACTGTTTTCTTTTACTTCTGTATTCATCTATATCCTTTTTTTGTTTTTCCAACTTCTTCTTCTTTTTTTCATTTCTCTCTTCGCTTTTTGGCAGTTTCCATTCTACCATTCATTTTTTTCCCCATTCTTCTTGTTTCTTTCCTGAATCTTCTTATTTGAGTCGCTTCTTTTAATTTTTGTATCCATATTTTAACTCCTGATCTATTACATTCGTTGTTTCTTTTGTCCATATCTTCTTCTCTACACATTCCTCTCTGTTCTCTTCATTGTTTTCTTCATCTTTCTCCCCTAAGTTAATTCCAACGGATGGTGATCCGCTTCCTCTTCCTCCCCTATCTTGAAACTTTCTACGTCTTCTAAATATTTTTTATTCACTATTACGTAGTCTATTACCAATTCTCCCATTTCTCCTATAAAAGTAAAGTCTCCCTTTTCCCCTTCCTCCATGTTGCCGTTCATGATTGTTCATCCTCTATCTTTACATAAGTCTAGCAATTTCATTCCTTGTCAATTTATTTTCTTGTCCATAGATCTCCTCATTTTTACTCTTCCATTTATCATCATTCCCCCTCCTCCCCAATTCTTGCATTAAAATCTCCCCTTATTATTAGTTTTCTTTTCATTTTCATTAACCGCCTTTTCTATTTCTATTCTTGTTGTTTCCATTTTTTTTCCATGTATTGTTATTATCATATATCTTTCACCTACTGCCCCACTCCTCCCATCCTTTCTCCTCTATCCATGTTTCCACCATTCCCACCATTATAAATTGCCTTACATATTTCCAAAGTTCTTTCCCTTTGTTTTTTAAACTCATTACGTTCCAAAATTTTATTACCTCCTTTTCGCTTTTTTCTTTCTTCCCTTTCTTTATTTCCTCCCATTTTTATATCTCCTCCCTTCTCTTTTTTTGTTTTGTGTCATCCAATTTCCCATCTTTTCCTCCTTCTCTGACCATCTCCATTTCTTTCTATTTACCCAATTTTTTTTGTATCCTACTGTGAAAGTACCATCGTTTTCCATTTTTTTGTCTCTTGCTTTATCTTTATTTAGACGTCCCTCTGTTTTTTAGTCATGTCATCGTCTATGTAAATTCTATTACCTTTTATCATTCTGTTTTCCTCATTATCTCCATTTTATCTTCTATGCTTCTCATTTTGATTAACATTATACCTCTTCCTATTTCAATTGCCTCTTCAATCTTTGTTTCCATCTTCATCTGTTCTTTTATCATATTTTCCACTTTTGAATCACATAATCCAAATATTTATTCGATTTACGAGGATGTATTGATATGTAGTTAGCCTAGACCAGTTCCTTATAAACAAAATATTACCATAGCAACGAACCGTAACTTATTAGAAGTGTCAGTGTAAAGTTTGACCTCAAAAAAGTAAACCAGAGTCACGCAATAAATTAAATGAAAAAAGATGTCTACCAAAATTGTCAAAATCTAAAAATTGGAGTATTGAGCCATCATCAAGTACCTGTATTTAAAAGGGTTGAGAGGTAAGCAGATTTACAAAGATATGCTTAATACCCTTGGTGATCAATGTGCTTCGTATGCGACCGTCAAAAATTGGAATGCAAGCTTCAAAAGAGGTAAATTTTCCATTGAAGATGAGGACCGATCGGGAAGGCCAGTTTCTGTGTCAGTCCCCAAAAATATCGATGCTTCAAAAGAGGTAAATTTTCCATTGAAGATGAGGACCGATCAGGAAGGCCAGTTTCTGTGTCAGTCCCCAAAAATATCGATGCAGTTCATGACATGATTTTATCAGACCGTCGAATTGGGCTAAAACGGATATCTGAAGCACTGAATATTTCATACGAACGCGTTCATCATATAGTTCACGTCAATTTGGACATTAGAAAAATTGCTGCAAAATGGAGCTCCAAATGTTTGAATGTTGACAAAAAGCGTGCAAGAGTAGAAGCATCGCGTTCGATCTGTGCCCGATTTGAAAACGATGTAGACTTCTTAAACCGAATTATTACTATGGATGAGACTTGGGTACATTTCTACGATCCAGAAACAAAGCAACAATCGATGGAATGGCGACACTCTGGTTCTCCAAGACCTAAGAAGTTTTGTGTCCAAAATCTGCTGGAAAAGTTCTTACTTCAGTTTTTTGGGATTGCCATGGAGTAATCATGATTGATTTTTTGGATAAGGGTAGAACAATAACTGGAGATTACTATTCGACATTACTGATCACTCTACGGGAAAATATTAAAGAGGAAAGACACGGAAACCTATCCAAAGGTGTTTTGTTTTTGCAGGACAACGCCCCTGCACACAAATCGCATGTTGCCATGCAAAAAATTTGTGATTTAAGGTTTGAATTATTAGAACACTCCCCTTATTCACCCGATTTGGCTCCGTCCGACTATCACCTCTTTCCTCAACTGAAAGAAAGTTTAAAAGGTCGTACATTTTCTTTCAATAAGGAGATAATAGAAGCTGTGGAGGTCTGGTTTGCAGAGCAAGAAGAAAACATTTTTTTGAAAGGTCTAGAAACGTTGCAGGGTAGCTGTAATAAATGTATCTAATTAAGAGGAGAATATGTTGAGTAATAAAATATTTTGACATTGAAATTTTGTTTGGTTCTATAGTAGGCTAAGAATTTTTCAATATATCCTCGTAGATAGAATATACTAGCCAAAAATTTAAACGTATCAAAAATTTTGCGGATTAGATAATAATAGTTTGTAAAATTTCAGTCTTTCAATACTGATTGCCGTCAAATCAAATCTTATGCATTTCAAAGAAACTTAAATGTTTGTTGAGTACGAGTATCTTCAATATATTTGTTAGTGCAGGATAACATTGTGTCCATAATTTCTTTGTTTGCAAAATAGTTCCACGCATCAATTGGTGTCTTCAGGTTTTTTGTAGATACTGTAGCCAGTAGCAGATGTCTCGTTATATATTCTTGTCCAATTTTGACGTTTCTTTTTTGGGGCGGATGCTTTCTCTAATAGGATGTTTTATCCTTTCCTAAAAATTGACTGGATAAAATAATACGACTCGTTTTATTTAAAGTTATTTGTTACCTATACAGGGTTATTCACGGTATACGACACGTAATATTACAGCCAAACTATTCAATAAAATTAGAAATATATATTTGGGATAGATAGAGACCTATCGGAGGAATATTTTTAAATTATTTTCAAAATATACAGGTGTTCCAAAATATACAGAACGTATCAAAGTTGTGTTTTTTCTTATGGAATGTCCTGTATATTATTACATTTTAGTTTCTACGAACAAAGTAAGAAAGGATTTTATAGAGGTTTACCTTACTTAAACCTAAAGGTTTTTGAGATATTTTGTATTTTATGAAAAAGTCGTTACAATTTTGCCGATTCATATCTCAGCAACTATTCTTTTTCTCCAAATTAAATTCGCACTGAAGTTTATCAATTGATCAGATTTTATGTAGAACTTGTGAAAAATCCATTATCATATACATGATGTGTACAAAGTTAAGATTAAATAATGACATGTTTTGAACCGCAATAACTTGCTTAATTTAAATGGAATACCCTGTATTTTATGTCAACAACAAATGTAGAATGTAATTACCTCTTAAACAATACTATAGTGTCTTATAGATTAATGTTCAGGTTGTAATGAAAAATGCAAATTTTCATAATGAAGACTGATTTGTAACAACTTTAATATTTATCAAGTGAGCTATACAACTTTGACAGGTGAATATTATGTATTTGTAAGAAGGAGAAGATTTGCATTATGTACATTTTATCAACTATATTTGTACCATGGGATTAACACAATAACTATTGACTTTTTAAGATCCAGCTCAATTCTACAGTTTTAAATGGTCGTTGTCTAGGAATAACTAGCGTGCGCAGAAGCGACCAACCTTGACTTAAATTTAACTGCTGTTTTTTAAATTTTTGGTCTCAGAGACATACGCTCAACGCCCGGAGGGTTAAGACGCGTAGGTTAAGTTGCATATATAATATTTTGTGATATTTTGCTGTTTAATGTATATTTATGTAAACTCTTATTTGCCTAAAAAAAAATTGAATTTTTTTAAAAATTATTGTTGATGTTCAAATTAAATTTGTTTGATTTTGGGTATAATCTATGTAGCCTAAAGGGCCGTTAACCTACACAGATTTTTAAATTTTTAATTCATGTAGAAAAATTGTTGTAATTTAATTTTTCACAACTTTTGTTTGAACTATTTTTTGACACAATAAGTAATTACTGAGACGTGACATTAATTGTTGTAACAATATCGCTACCAATATCAATTATTCAAAAAAGTTGAGGGAGAAAAGTTGATGGAAATTTTAATGTCTATAGCTTTTGTTTGAACTTTTTTTTTATAAAATGCAATTTCATTTTTGAATTGTTAGAGTGCGAATTTTCAATCGACATAAGGAACATCTTTTTGTCCGACGTACTGACGTAATGTAGTACGTAGGGTTCGTATAACGTTTTAGCAGTTAGATACTATTGTTGGTCGATACTGAAATGTTTAATTCGATTTTACAAATTGCTTCGTGGTGCACCATTTCTTCACAAATGTGGATTATTCCTACAACGTATCTGATTATTATTACTCCACATTTTGTAAATAAAATGTTAGGAAAACCGTCGTCGAGATTTTTATAAAATTTTGCATACCTATGGGTTTTATATATGTATAATAGTGCAGATCTAATCAGATTTTGGGCATAATTTCTCAAGCCGAAAAGGGCGTTAATCTAGATAGACTTTCACAAGTTTATTATTGTAGGTAATAATATTCTTTTTACTAAGAATGCTGTCTTAACACATTGTTTCAAAACGATTCACAGTGCAATTCATATTTAATAGTATTTATAGTTTAAATATTAAATGAAGCTATCGTTGGTTTACATTAGTTAAAAATTAGTATTTCAAGTAGTAGAGCATTTAAATGTATAGAGCAATTTCAGTAAAATACTGGTTTATGATTTTTACATGTGCAATTTCCAAGTTTTACATTGTAAGTGGACAAAATTTTACCTCCTCGGGTGCTTTAATAACGGATGTTCTAAGAAATAAATCACAATGTTAAAACAGAACGATAAAAGTTATACCGACTAAGTACGCGTCAGTAGATATCTCGTGCAACAGCCGGATTGTTAAATTGCTAAGCAAACTTTTAGGCAGTAAATTGAAAGGATTGCTTAGTATTTAGATTCATGTAGCATGCATGTATATATCGGTTACGCCTCTACTAAAACCAATTTAGCTTTTCGCTATCCTCGGCAATCAAGAAAATAATTACTACTTTATCTTATCACAGATCAGCTAAACTCATTTGTATGTAAGGCTTTTAACGGTATCCCAAGTCAGATCCTATTTAAAAGCAATGCAAAAACGCTATAATAAAACATAGCGCAAACCAACCAAAGGTATTTTATTCAGTCGGGTAAATTACATTAATTTAAAAACGTTTTCCAATTTTTTGCATACTCTACGGGTCAACAGTTTCGTGACGCTCTCTTTTATGTATTCTAATTTATTCGTATAGATATTACGTCTAAATTTTCTGCAATTAATGTTACCATTGTATATTTTAATATTCCAACTTATACCTACTTATTACTGAACGAACACAGTACATATACAATTGGTAGTGTAAATAGAACGCCAAGAGATAAAACGAAGTTTTATTCTTACAGACGTAATTTTAAACCTCTATCTTTCTTACACATCTTCTATTTTATGATTCGACCTTCTTAGAATTAAAGATGTTCAAGTATAGACAAAAGTCTTCTATTAATTACTTCTGAAAGCATTATCTGCAATTTATGCAATTTTCTTAATAAAGTAGGTGTTTTTAAGTTTTGATGTAGTTTTTGAGGGTTTACTTATTGTACTTCCTAGTACCGGGTGGGGTGAATCGTCACCTCATGTTACCTTATTTTGTATACTGATTGTATTTATAAAATTATATTTGGGTCTTAATTTATTACAATATTTATTGAACAGTATGTACCAAATGTCAATACAAATTTATTTGATTGTATAAGAAACTTCCAAAAATTAAAGACAAAAACGAGGCTGGGAGGCGTTTTAAATTTTTGCGTAGTTTTACTAAAATTTCTTTACCAACATTCAAACAAAAATATATCAGTTAGCTGAATATGGTAATTTAGTTAAAAAAACCCGAAGAAACATTTCATCAAAAAAGGACAGCGATCAAAAAACGTAATAAAAATTCCCGAAATTGTAGTGCCTTGAATTAGCAGCATTGCATTGCAAAACTTTTTAAGTTGTTTGTATCTTCCGATATCCAATATATAAGGACTTGATCAAATCAAAGAAGTTTGGAAAAATGTGGATAAAACTCAAATATACGCCTAGTTTTGGTTGTTACCAATACAAAACAATCATTTTCAAATCTATTTAAAAAAAGGAAATGCTCCAGAACGCAACTAAGGATTACTAGACAGGAATCTCACGTTGTGTAAAACACTGAGAAGGGCAAGGGAATTGTTACCATCAAGAAATCAAACAGTGTGTGCCTTAATATTTTCTTACCAAGCGGAGGTTACTATGGTAAAGCAAAACATAAATACGATACTGCTACTTTCAGAACCAGAAATTAATATACACTATAATCCGACTAAGAGCAAAATTGACACCCTTGACAAAATAGTACAGCTGCAAATGACAGTCAAAAAGATAGCCAGCGGTTGTTTTATGAATTACATAGTTATTACCGCAGTAAATGCTTTTATTTTGTGGGTAAAGTTATAACCATCATAGCATATCCGTATTTCTATAAGAATACAACATAAATTTAGGGTTTATTGTCATGGTAATACCTGTTGACACAATTGTCTCCTTGGAAATTAACTAACAATTAACCTTAACCATAGAATAAAATACTAGCCGTTAGAATTTTAGACGTTTTATTTTTGGGGTTGTAACGGTCTGTCGTACACTTCTAAGATAGAGATCTCCAAATTTTTTAAGTAAAGAAGCTTACCGAATTGAGATCTATAACAATCAGACAAATTCTTACCTAATAATTGGTCGACTCACATTACGAATAGATGTTGTTAAAGGACGCCATTATATTTTAATTTCTTGGCCAGAATGTGAAAAATGCTAATGTTAATTTTAAAACACACATAATTAGAGAACAATTTTAATAAAAAATTAAAGGGTTCATTTATAAGTGAGTAGTAATAGTTTTCATAAGAACAAATACGTGAATTGTAAAACTAAATATTTTAAGCATAAATATTAAATAAGAATTGGTTCCATTTCCTTCACAGGTTAAATTTTAATTAAATTTTTTTTATAGTTAAATAAAAGGTTACACGCATTCACGTTATTTAACAAAACCATTAAAATACTTTAGATAAATAAGGTATAGACCGTATTAAAATTTAAACGTAGAAATAAAAAAAATGCAGTTTTTAAGCGAAAAATGATACAAGGCGGCGTCGTTTGTAGTCTCAGTCTTACCCTCCCTTGCAGATAAGTTAAGCAACCCGTCTTGGATAAATGGTTCCTTACTTAAAATCTTCGTTTGTATCCTCAAAATCTTGCAAGAGAGATACGGTAGAAAGAAAATACAGTAACAATTTTATTTTAGTCCCAATGGACAATACAGAATGTAGTTAATATGCAAGTATAAAGATAAGACGAAACGGTAAGATAAAAAGTAAAAGAGAAAGATTGAGATAAAAAACCCTAAAGCAAAATAAACAAATTACATATGAAAATTATTAACAGAATAAGCTTACCAAAATAAATTTTGGATCTTTTTAATGAAGATAGATACACCAACGGTGCATCCGGTTTACCGTGAAAAAATTAAAATGGCGTTCGGGGCCACAACAAGGACTCTCTTACAACAAAGACCCTTGCACAGTTGCGCAACTAGAGAAAATTAAATACTATTCATTCTATGGATCACCCAATTAAAATGTAAGCTATATGAAACTATGTATTAGTGCAGTAAATAGAAAAACACATTTTTGACAAAAATAGTAGGATACCGTCTGCGTCATGTAATTATAAATAGTATAAAATATTTTATAGTCATGTTTTATACCGAAATTGAATTGTCATTATACTGTTTATTAACATTTAAATGCAAGAGAACTGTTTTTGTAATTTTTTTTAGTTAAGTGAATAGTAATGAACCGACGTTAATGGTGTGCAAAAAAAGTTATAGAGGATAAAAATACGAATAAAATGAGTACCAACTTAACTCGATCGAATAATAATTTTCCGAGAAAAATCAGAAATTGCGTTTGTTTTTTAATTCTTTAATTCGTCATTTTTTGAGATCTACGTAGTTAATATGTGCAAAACCATACAATTGCAAGGACTCTCTTACAACAAATACCCTTGCACAGTTGCGCAACTAGAGAAAATTAAATACTATGCATTCTATAGATGTAAACAAATGCATAAAACATATACAGGGTGAATCAAAGGTAAATATATACAGTTTCCATAACAAAATATGTACATTCAAATTGTTTAATGTAATAGAAAAGAATAATAAAACATAAAATAAAAGTTACAATGTAACAGGGTACCGAATAAATGTTTGCAAATTTACTTTTAAAATTAGATACCAATCTTAAAACCGACATTGTCTTTGTAGTTGTAACTGCCATATTTGATACCTTGCAAAGTACGGATTGCTTTTCAAATTGTAAGAAATTTTCTTCTCTTTTCCTAAGCTTCTGTAATTAAACATGTTTAGGTTTTAATTTTCATTTTCTAAATTATGCTTTTCTGCTATTTTGAAATCTCTTGTTTTTTAATATACTAGAGGTGCACGTTTTCCTAATCAATTAGTTAGATTACAATAAATATATTCTTATGCTGAATGATTAATATAACACTTACAAATTTTACGTGTTCATAACACTCTCAAACAGTTCTAACTATATAATTGGTCTGTTTCTCTCAAAATAAAGGTTTTAGAAGAAAGAAAGAGGATTGCAACTGTTACGTCAACTATCTGAAAATCCGGCAAATAAAAGCGAGTAAATGGAATTACCCTTCACAATAACACAAAATTAAACTTAATTAATAAATATTCAATTTCTAAGTTAATTAAATTCAACATCAAAGCAACCTTAACCTTTTGTGTCCCCTAGATAACCGAAAATCTCAGCTCAGTAATAAATCCTTATAAATAATTGAGTTAATTCTCCTGGTGTTCTCTTTCTATACACACCGTGGGGGTGTGCCTGACCTCAAGTTGTGATATCTAGATTTCTTGGACATGCCCTCGGGCCGAACGACATCTAATAAACAAACACTTTTCTTTACTCATGTAGATAAAACCTGGGAGGGAGGGGGGGCGCCTGTTTTTTAAATACGACTACCCATCAAGTGATACCTTAAAATGAGGGGCTGACCAAGTTGGTTTCAAATATGGATGACAAAATTTTTTCAAAAAATAATTGAGTTAATTCTCTTGGTGTTCTCCTTCTATACACACCGTGGGGATGTGCTTGACCTCAAGTTGTAATAGCTAGATTTTTGGGCATGCCCCCGGGTCGAAAGACGTCTAATAAAATACACTTTTTCCTACTCATGTAGGTGGGGCTTGGGGAGCGCTTGATTTTAAATACAACCACCCATCGGTGATACCTTAAAATGACGGGCTGAACAAGACGGTTTCAAATATGCATGACAGAATTTTCTCAAAAATACTTTTCAAGTAAATTGCACCCCTTCAAGAAAAATTTGCAGTTTGTATTAATTAATTCTGTCATACTTTCTATATGCTGTACTTGTTCTCAATCAAGTCGTCCGCCGGTCTGTAGATCGGTTTTTAACTTAGTTAACATATAAAAAGCAAATAACATCTATCTTAGAGACTTACATTAAATTGTGACGCACAACATCATAGAAGAAAATAAGATAAATGTATAACTTAAACTTTATCATTGTGACGAGGCAGTACACTGACTTTAATCACCGTTTACTTCCTGAGTCATTCACTGACCATTGCAAAGTTTTCTTGGAGCAAGGATAGGTCTGCACTTGTACAACTTCTTTCTTCACCTAGCAATTCTTGCTGGCGAACAAGGGTGTTAATCTTCAATTCCATACTGCTTGTAGCTTTAGATGGTTGTGGATTGTAGTTTTCAGTTTCTTTAATGTATAATACGGGTGTACTTTTTTCGTTGTTAGGCATCCACCCCACTAACCAACACGTCAAATGATAGTTTTATTTAAATCAGGTTTGTTTTAAATTTTAATTCGATATTTATACAGTTTAGATTGTTAATTAAGCATTTTAACATTTAATGTAAAGTACATTGATTATTGCTGTGTGTGACGGTATTATTTCGCAAATAATTGATTTATAGACCAATTTCTCCCTACAGTGTAGACAGCCGTGTTTACACTCATCCGTTTGAATATGAACGTTGTATTAGAAAATTTTCTAGGGATTTGGGTTATTTGAAATTGCTATTTATGATGACTTAGCTTCATTTGTTCGCAAAAGTTATACCTCACTTCCTATTTGCTGACTGTCGTGAAAAGGTGTACATAGAAATGTTGTCTAAAAATTGAACAATTAGACCTGTGCTTTGTAATATCGATCGAAGTAAAATCATCGCATTTAAATTAGGGAATAAGTCTTCGACTACTATTTCTGTGTAAGTACCTTTTTTTTACTTTCTTTTGTTTTAATAAAATATTTGATATCACGGGTTCGATTAATTGCAGGTACCTTTTTGTGGGTGTTACCCTTTAGCTTCTTCTGCTGGTCACTGCAGACGTATTCCGTTTTAATTAATCAATGGATTTCTAATTGAGGTTATGCTGGCAAGGATAATGATCCGAGAATTATAAAATATCGAAGTGGGTCTGGTATTATCACTAACGTTGGAATTTCAACCTACATTGGGACCGCCTTCTGGTCAAAGACACCACCCAAGATAACTCTGTTATCTGTTTTTTTGCGAGCAGCTCAGTAACTGTTATCAACGAAGTCCATTTTGGTTTTTCTTTTCTTTATTGGATACTAAAATATTAGATTTGAATACAAAAGCTGTCACATCTGCCCATTAACTGTCAAACACCAAAGACTTCCTATTTATTGAAACTAAGTTAATTCTTTTATGCATGTCATTTATAAATTTTGTCGCGTTCTATGTATACGTACCGCAGCCGTAAGTTTAGCAACGTACGTTTTTGGCGCTGTATAATTTTGTGAACTAGAAAAATTTTTCTAAGTACCTGATTAATTTTGTGCGCTTTGATACTATTTAAATAATCGGCTAAGGTTCAGTACTCTCCGTAATTATTGTCAAGTTCTAACAATATTTGCCAAGTAATATTTGCCACGTAAATCGCTTGCATGGAAAAATCGGTGCTACGACGTTCAAAGGTGTATAACACGCTAACTTATTTGGGGCGTTTGTGCCTCGAATTTGTATTCGTGCCTTAACTCGCTCTTGTGCATTATTATTATTTTATAACTATGTTTTGCTATTCATTCTAAATGATATTATCTATTGTTGTGTCGATGTGTTTCTATGTGTGTTTAATTGAACTCTAGTCGTTATAACAATATACATATTTCTATCCAGGTACGAGTTGTTTCTCTGTCTATTAGTTCCTAGTGGCTCTAGATATCTCTAAAACGTAATCCTAGGTGGCGCCTTATAAATTATTCGTGTAGTAGAGAAGCCTTAATTTCGAATGATACTCAATCAGCCCACGACCACTTCCGACTAAGAGGAGCTGCCGGCAGGTCTTCTAGCATTGTTATATATTTTTTTAGTTTGTTTACAAATAAACCGTAACAGTGTAATGGTGACCTATTGTAAAAATGCAAAATTTTGTGCATTACCGTATTCTTATCATTTTAATATATCTTATACGAATTATTAAAAAGTTAGAAAATGAATTATTTACACTAAAAAGTTTCTTAAAATTCTGCTAATTTATATTTAACGGAATAAACATTTTTATCTGACTCAGTATTCATAGAATCAACCTCTTCTAATCGTTTATCTACTACAGCTACAAAAAAAAGCTTCTTCAATCGGTTTTTGTTCTGGCATTTTGTACATGTACGTGTACTACTGGAAGTTTTCTACCTTTCTAAATATCAAACATATGAGGAACAACATCTGGCTTTAAGAGAATATTTTCGCCTATTATTCTGTATTTTATGTAATTTTCCATATCCTATTCAAACTACAAAGGAAAATGTATTTGACACAAAATTTGTTGTTAATGACAGAATTACATTAAAATGATCACAGCAAAAAAATTGCGGTATACCTCTTGTTATTGCCTTAAATCTTAAACCGTAGCCTTAAACACAATCTGGTACAAAAATCCACTTATTCTAAATGGGGTACTTTTTAGGTTGAGACTTTTTAAAAACAAATTCTTTAAAAAATGTAAATAACTCGACGAAATATTCTCAATCACACAAACACCGAAACGGCGACATGCGCGTATATGACTTGCGACGTCAAACTTTATAAATTTGTTTTAAGCGGGGAAACAATTTTTATTTTAAATTTCTTTTAAAAAAAAGTGGATCACCCAATTTAAATGTAAGCTATATAAAACTATGTATTAGTGCAGTAAATAGAGAAACACATTTTTGACAAAAATAGTAGGATACCGCCTGCGCCATGTAACTATTAATAGTATAAAGTATTTTATAGTCATGTTTTATACCAAAAATGAATTGTGAGTATACTGTTTATTAACATTTAAATGCAAGACAACTGTTTTTTTAACTTTTTTTTAGTTGAGTGAATAGTAATGTACCAACGTTAATGATGTGCAAAAAAAAGTTATAGAGGATAAAAATACGAATAAAATGAGAACCAACTCGACTCGCTCGGATAATAATTTTTCGAGAAAATTTGAAATTGTGTTCGTTTTTTAATTATTTGGTCTGTCATTTTTGAGATCTACGTTAGTGTGTGCAAAACCATATAATTACTCAGCAATTAGTTTATGCATAATAGAAATTTAAATATTTAATGCAGCATATTTAATCCAGGCTGAATACTTGTGTTGTGGTTCGATTGTCAGAAATAAAAAAATTTGAAAGTGGAATGGAAAAGAACAAAACGTATATTCTCTAAAGCGAAAATGTATGCAAAGATGACTGAAATTGACTGAGAGCATGAAAGCGCCCTATTATGGGACTGATAGTAATATAAGCGTGTTACGCGCAACTAATGTATTTTTGGATTCAATTTTTACAGCATGGTTAAGCGACACAAATTTGACGGCAACTGATTAGGATTGACAATTAAAGAACATTCATTTAATACCTCTTGTGTATTGCGGATCCACCTATTTCCAAAAAATTACTGATTCAATTTTCGTGTTCGTGCATAAAAAAAGAGGTTACAGATGACACGTGCGACTGTAGAAAGCACAGTTTGAGGTGCATTAATATTTGCGCATAATATGACGAAAACATAATTTAGATGTTAATAATGTTAATGTAACTGGAACTCAACAACTGTTTCTTCTTTAATGCAATAATTTAAATATTAAGGTCATTAATCATTGGGTGTTTAGCTACCCCAAAATAAAATACGTTTACTGCATCCTGTAAAAATTGGACCCGAAAATACATTAATTGCACGCCGCCCGCATATATCGGCGCTAACGGAAGGGTATCCTCACCATTCCACCGCTTCTCGCTCTTGGTCAATTTCAGTCATTTTTGCACGCAATTTTTGAGTGTTAAATATCATTTTATTAAAAAATGAGAATACGTTTTGACCCTCTCCATTTCACCTTCAAATTTTTTTTAATTTCTGAAAATCGGACCATCACACGAGCATTCAGCCTCGATTGAATATATTGCATTAAAAAAATTAGATCACAATTATTACCAAGCAATTGCAGGGTATTGCACACTTTAATTACGTATTAATGCTTTCCATTTCCGGAAAGATTTAGGCTACTTCTCAAAAAATGACGGACCTATTAATTTTTTAAAAAATATTTCACTTTTTCTGGAAAAATTATTATTCGATCAAGTCGAGTTAACGTTCATTTTATTCGTATTTTTATCATCTACTACTTTTCTTTTTACACCATTAACATTAGTTCATTGCATTTCTCTCAACTAAAAAAATGAAAAAAATACGTTTTGTGTATTTAAATGTTAATAAACAATATATTGACAAGTTATTTTCGGTATAAAATATGACTGTAAGGTAGTTTATATTATTTACAATTACATAGCACGTGTGGTTTCCTACCATTATTTTTGTAAAAACATTACTTATTATTTGCTCTCTTGACTGGGGTATATGTCCTGTGGATTTTATAAATGTAGAAAACAATGAAAGAACAAGGGTATTACTACAAATAAACTCATAATATAAATAATTTTTTAGACTAAAGAATTAATGTTTTTGGACAATTTGAGGAAAGAATTCTTCGCAAACTTTTTACGTTCCACGCAAATTCAGATTCAAAAAACTGTTAGCAAACCGATATCATTCACACAGAACAAGAAAGTTTAAAAACATTTGTTACGGTTTATTTGTAAACAAACTAAAATAAATATATAGCAGTGCTAGATGACCTGCCGGCAGTTCTTCTTAGTCGGAAGTGGTCATGGGTTGAATAAAAATCAAAATCAAACAATTTATAAAGCGCTACCTAGGATTACGTATCAGAAATATTTAGAGCCACTACGAAGTCGTAGAAACAGAAACAAACCGTACGTAAATAGAAATATGTATATTGTTATAGCTACTAGACTTCAATTAAGGCTATTCTCTCAGGGAGCTATAAAGTTTATGTAAACTTATCCCGCTTATTTTTGGAAATGTTTTTCTGATTTTGCACAAACATATAGCTAACATTATTATTTATGTCGTGCAGGAGCAATTTTTTTTTTAATTTTCGTCTTCGTTGTATTTAATTTAATTAAAACGTAAAATAATAGAAAAATGCATTTCCTTATAAGGCCAAATTTCGACTCTGCGCGACATAGATAATAATTTTCTGACAACCCTACTTTTTTTTTAATTTTTACTTAAAAATCAATGAGAAAAATTAACATTAAGCGCAACAGGCCAGACTTGGAAGCCGATAAATATTAATAGATAAATAATATATTGTTGAATTGTTGATGTCAATTTTTTTTGTACATGACGTGCATTTTAAACAGTTTTAGAAACAGAAAAAACAACAAACAGCTATTTATGTAACAAGAAATAAAAATAGTAAACCGCCTACTAGAAATCTGAAATTGTCCCGAGTGATAAAACAGTCTTAACACTCAAAGAAACACATAGACAAAACAATAGATAATATCAATTAGACTGAATAGCACATATAGTTATCAAATAATAATAGTTCACGAGAGCGAGTTAAAGCACAAATATAAATTCGAAGCACAAACGCCTCAAATAGGTTAGCGTATTTGACAGTCGTAACACCGAGTATCCCTGCAAGTGATTCACGTGACAAATATTGTTCAAAAGGTATTTAACAACAATTATGGCAAGTATCGGACCTTGGTCGATTATTCAAACAAATTAAAAGCGCAGAAAAATTGATCAGGTATTTTAAAAGATTGTTCTAGTTTACAAAGTTATTTATAAGCGCCCAAAAAAAGGTACTTTGTTAAACTCACGACTACGGTATTTTTGCATAAAAAAATTAACTTAGCTCGTGTAACTAGGAAGTCTTCGGTGTTCGACAGTTACTCGGCAGATGTGACAGCTCCCGTAACCAAATCTAATATTTGATTATCCAACAAAAAAAAGGAAAAGCCAAAATGGACTCCGTTGACAACAGTTGCTGGGCTGCTCACAAAGGACTAGATAAACGGCTTATCTTGAGTGGTGACCTCGACCCGACAAAAGCTTTAAGGTAAGTTGAAATTCCAACGGTGTCGTGATATCAGATCCACTTCGATGTTTTATAATTTTCGGATTATCATCCTTGCCAGCATAACTATAATTAAATATAAATTGACTAATTAATGCGAAGTACGTCTGCAATGACCAGCAAAATAAACTAAAGGGTAAAACCCACAAACGAAAAACCAACAAAAAAAAAGATGCCTGGAATTAATAGAACCCGTAAGAACCAATATTTTATTCAAACAAAGAAAAGTAAGAAAAAGGTACTTACACCGGAACCGTAATCGAAGACTTATTCCTTAATTAGAATGAGATAATTTTATTTCAATTGATATTACAAAGCACATGTCTAATTGTACAATTTTTAGACAGCATTTTCCATGTACACCTTTTCGTCAGTACAAAGGAAATAAAGTGTGACTTTTGCAAATGCGGAAAAATCATCAGAACTGGCAATTTCAAACAACTAAAATCCACAGAAGACTGTTCAATATAAGAATGCATATTCAAACGCACTACTGTAAACACGACTGTCTATACTGTAGGGAGAAATTGGTCTATACATCAATTATTTGTGAAATAATCCCGTCACACATTTTTTGCAAATTAGGAACAGTAGAGATAGTTGAATCAGCAGTTGCTTTTAACGTACTAATTGCTAGAGCAAATAGATACGAAAAAATTTTTAAAGTCACACTCTCTACTCTTAACTATAGTTAGGGTGCCAAACTCTTTGTAATATGGAAGTGATAGCATTATTTGAAGTAGGTATGCAGTGCAGTAAGTTCATTTTTAAAATCTTTATTCTAGAATAAAAAGAAAAAAAGTTGTCAATAGTATTTGGAACTACATTAGAACAGGATGCATTTTGACAGTTTCGCTTCATCCAATGGTATGCTAAAATTAATACGAAAGCATATTTAAACACCGACGTATATAACCATATTTAAATAAAATTATGGTGTAAGTTGTTAAAATAAAATAATGTTGTCACATTTATCTAGTGAACAAAAACGGGGAACTAAAAACTTTCTAAAACATCAGTCTGCACTTATTTTTATTTGCCGTTAAAGATTAGTCATAAATCAGAGTCTGCTTAATAGACCAAACCTTACCTTCTCGACCCTTATGTTATATAAAGGGAGATTTCAAAATTATTTTACTAAGACTTTTCAAAAATGCTACAGACGCACACACACCAGAAATTTTAGATTTAATTTTTTTTTATAAATGTAAATTTAATTTGCTATTGATAAAAAGAGTAGAGTTGTATGATCATTACAGACGAAATGAAACGAAAATATCCCGAGGTTCTAACTAGATGGAATGAAACGTTTATTTGAATAAAGAATCCTGATTTATGCGTTTAACGATGTATGCCTTCCAGCTTTGGTTTGATGTGTTTTGCAAAATGAAATATTTGATGTTTAACAGCTATTTTAAATGTTTATTCGTTTTAAGAATCTTTTTACATCAAATATTAATATTTAAATTATTTGCATCAGTGGTCTTTAAATCGTTAGTGTTTGAATTAGATTCCAAAATAAAACGACGGCGTGCTTGCTTATATTAGCACATAGAAAATGCAATAATATTCAGTACAGTAAGCTTTTTTTAGATTGAGCAGCAGTAATGCTAGCAATAGTCCTTATTTTAAGATCGCAAATACCACTTCAAAGTCTAGGCACGATGTTTAAACTTCAAATCTGCTCTTTATCTATTCTGCGTGGACTACTAACGACTATTTGACAAAATCACAACAAAACCATATACAGTCTTTAAATCCATTCACAACACTGACAGCAAAAATTTTGTTCGCCATAAAATTTCGATGCAAATTTTATATGAGAAATTTTATAGAAGTTGTAAAACTAACTTTATAATGTAGTTATTTTTATCTTACGTTTGGATAATAACTTGATTCTAAATGATAATGGGCGCTTGTAAAATTATGATTGCCTTTATCTCATTTTAAACACCGTTTCCTTTACGAGCATTCGAAATATTAAAAATATGAACGAACGTTTTTCTGCGTGCAATATGGAAACCTCTCTGTAAGTTGAAAATGATCAGATACTTAGTTTAACCAATTTTATAGCGTAAGACGATGGAAATATGAATTTAAACGATGCTCTTTTGGAAAACTGATGCCACCTGTGCTCATGTACCTGTGTCAGATGCCAATAGGATTCGGTCATATATGAAGCACAACGTTTTAAAATTTTAATTCGGTATAATATTGAAAAGTTTATTTTTCTCGAATGAATAAAATTTAAATAAATTCCTTTTTTATAAATCCGATTTTAATTGAGCCTTTGTGTAAGTTATTGAAATATACTGTATTGGAGGATGGGATTAGTATTACAGCGCGTACATTGGTTGAATTTGTACTTTTTTCGACGTCCACTAACGTCAGTAATTGTTTTACATCCTAACAAGAAAACTTCTTTTATAAAATTTTAGTTATGCAACAATTGGGGTTGTCTTGTTGTTTTGAAAAGATAATTAGATTATACTATAAAAAATTCAAAGGTATACATTTGCTTTTAGGTACAAACATATTCAGAAGGTATGAACCGTTTTAATCGCTTGATTTTGTCTTTTCTATTGATAAGATTGTCAACAAAGATATTTTTATGCACTTTCACTCCTTCACTTCTGCCGGTTTTTTTTTTCTATCAACTACAAATATTTGACTTAATAAATCTCGTTTAATACGTGCTTTTTTTTATGATGTCTGGTAGTTAGACAACCAAACGTTAGTGTTCGAATTCGATAGATAGGGCGTAGAAATTGACTTCCTTCTGGCGTAGAATTCGTTCTTTAGAACCTCCGCTCTCTTATTTTTTAATTGTTGGTTTGGGCGGTGGTACAACGCGCTTTCTCGTGATTACTGCAAGGTGACGGGTATTATGCACACTGTCAAATGCTGTAAGTGAATCAAATTTTCCTTGTCTATGCAAGCGCCATTTTAGTATCTTTTTTAGAATATCTACCAGAAGGACCAACCAATGAATAACTGGGGGCAAAACTAGTCTATGAGTTGCCTTCCATTCTTTACTTACCTATCGCAACCTTTTGTTTTTTGAGGTAGGAGTTATCGTGAGTTTTCTACAAAGGAATTGTATACCTTATCACAGCAAACGGTCTTTTACTTCGACCCCTGTCTGTAGTGACTGTATCAACAAGTAACTAATCAATCAACTTTTGTTTCTTTCTGTATCCGTTTCAATTAGAAACCTGACGTTCCTGCACATCAAATACAACAATTGAACAGCTAAGTACCTTAGTTTTTAAGTTATTCATGTTTTATTTGTATAGTTTTAAAACTTTCATAATTGTAGTTGCATGTGTTTTAAAAATCGATCAATTTAATTAGCCACTAATTGATAATTAAACTTTTAATTGCGAGTTTTTGCGACAAAACGGTTTCACATATGTTTGCGCCAGTATTTTGGTATTAGCACATTTTGACTACCAAGTATGGTCTTTTTCAAGGTGTCAGAATGATTAGTTTCTGACCACTAACTTAAATTAGATCTTTAAAATACCATAATTGGTGGTCAAAGCGTTGGTGGAATGAATATCGAGTTTCATTGAATTTCAATTTGACAGAGAACTTTGGAGAGAGACAAAAAAAATTGAGAGGGAAAGAAGAGAGAGAGAGATAACCTTGCTGGTGTTAAGGATGATAACCTGATCGCCGTGTTCAAAAGATCATCTGCTTAAATTCAACAGTAACGGTTTAGATATTCGCCAATGTGCAATTATCTAAATTTACACAGTGGCAAGAAAATCCATTGGTTTGCTGGGGCAATTTGTCTAGGTATTAATTTGCGGTTACTTGCATGTCTCAGTTATTTTAGGAAAAATGCCCTACTTTTAACAATCAGCAGTGTTCAATTGCTTAACAAAAAAATTCCAGTATGGAGTATAGAGCGGCAACGGCTAAACCTGAAATTAATTAACTCACTTAGGTATTTGTTTAAAAAGAATGTTTTTTATACTTGTAGTAGGAAAGAAAACACTTAATCCACAAATAACCAAGCACAAAATGAAAATAAACAAAATTTTTCTTCCGAGCTCCCTTGTGACATACAAAAAATAAACTAATTTAAGAGATGACCCAACAAAACTATGACGGTATTATTTCGCAAATAATTGATTTATAGACCAACCTACCTACCGTATAGCCGTGTTTACACTCATGCGTTTGAATATGAATTTTTGTATAAAAATCTTTTAAGGATTTTAGTTATTTAAAATTGCCAGTTCTGACAATTTATCTTTATTTGCTCGCAAAAAATATACCTTATTTCCTATTTAGTGACCGTCGTGAAAAGTTGTACATGGAAAATGTTGTCTATAAATTAAACAATTAGACATGTGCTTTGTAGTATCAATTAAAGTAAAATCATCTCATTTGAATTTGGGAATAAGTTTTCGAATACTGTTCCTGTGTAAGTACTTTCTTTTGTTTTAATAAAATTTTTGCTATTACGGGTTCTATCAATTTCAGACCCTTTTTTTTGTTTTCCTCTTAGGCTTCTTCTGCTGGTCATTTTAGACGTACTCCGTTTTTAATTAATCAATGGATATTTAGTTATGGTTATGCTAGCAAGGATAATTCGAAAATTATAAAATACCCAAGAGGGTGTGGTACACTAACGTTGGAATTTTAACCTACCTTGAAACGTCCTTTTGATCAAGGACACCACCCAAGATAAGCCTGTTATCTGGGTCTTTGTGAGCAGCCTAGAAACTGTTATCAACGGAGTCCATTTTGGTTTTTCCTTTTCTTCGTTGGATAACAAAATACTAGATTTAGATACAAAAGCTGTCACATCTGTCGATTAACTGTCCAACACCGAAGACTTCTTATTTATACAAACTAAGCTAATTCTTTTATGCATGTCATTCATAAATTTTGTCGCGCTCTATGTATACGTACCGCGGCCGTGAGTTTAGCAACGTACTTTTTTGGGCACTGTATAGATAATTTTGTAAACTAGAAAGACCTTTCCAAATACTTGATTAATTTTGTGCACATTTAACTTATTTAAATAATCGGCCAAGGTCCGGTACTCTCCGTAACTCTTGTCAAGTACATTCCAAACAATATTTGCCACGTGAACTCAGTGAATCGCTTCCATGGAATAATCGGTGCTACGAATGTCACACACATTCCTTATTTTACCGAGATGTAATGCATTTCATCGCTTTTAGCGATGGACAACGCAACAAATTGTTTTATCAACTCTATTGCCCAACCAACAACTAATCACTGCCCCGATAAAACGCTACTGCTGCAACAATTAAATCGCATTATATCATCACTCCATTCCACTCACTTGTACTTAAGGAGTGCCTCGCTGCTTCAGATACGCTATGGAAAAGGTTACGCGCTTAAAATACTTAGGCTCATTGCGCGTACCAAAAACTATTTTTTTAAACTGAGATTTCCTCTACTAACCTTAAAATTTTTTATTCAGTAGAATTTAATAAAGTCAATTGATGGTAATAGCATACCAAAATTCAACAGACAGAAGGCATTTTTAAGCAAGCTATAAAACGGTTATGGTAAACGAAAAGTAAACAGCTTTAAATAAGTTAAAGAGACAATAAATTAAGATAAATTGACAGAAGAACTTCCATAAAATTAACTTTTTTTAATACATGTGAATTTGAAACAAAAAACAAAATAATAATACACACTGACAAATTATCATGCTCAGCTATGTCGCGAGTTGGTTAGACTTGGAGAACTTAATTCCACAGTTTTTCGTCTTTCAATTCTGCAACATTCATTTTAGCAAAATTAAATTGGGATCTGAAAAAATTCAGAACTCAGCGGCCCAAGTATTCAACGAATAAGTACGCTGAAGCCACATGCTCGTTTACACGTCACAAAGTTTGCCACACTCGGTTTCGACGTCTATCATCAGTCACAAACAGAGAGAGCTGGTGCACTAAGCTCCGCATGCATTGGTTCTGGAACTGCTGGTCCTAAGTCCTCAAAGTACTGTCTCTTAGATACGGTTACAAGCACAAGTAGGTACCATCTTACAAATCTTATCATGTCAACTAGCATCTAAACACATTACTGCAACGCAGCCGCTACGTCCTCGAAAACTTTGAGACTACAGGATCAATATTTAATGGCGGGGTTATTCAACGAAGCTATCGCAACTATAACATTAGAGGCATCGCCGGGTAGCAGCTACAACAATGCAAACAACAGGAGGAATAAAACCTTACACAATGACCCGCTTTGGGAGATGAGCACATTTTCCACCTAGATTTGAATAAATCTAAAAACACACCACAGAGATCTACATGTCAATGACAACTCTATCGCTGATTTCAGAGTACTATAACGACCCCAAAATGTTATCATTAGTTTCAACATACAATAATCAAGATAAATAACTTAAAGTTTATTCCCTTTGCTTAATTTGCAACAATACTGGGTCTCACAACAACCTTTATGCAAGGCCGAATTAACAAACTCATTATCGTTTGTCTGCATAAAATGTAATATAAATACAAATAAGTATTAGTGATACAGTACGTGACGGTCTTTTTTTTGCTATTGATAGGAATGAATTTTGAAAGTCATAAAATTGGCTTTCAATATATTATCTGCTGTAGCTTAGGCAATTAAGGTACGTGTATTCCTATAACAAGCACTTTAAGTACTAACGTTTATAAGACGTTTGTAACTCTAGTGTTTCGAAAACACCTTGTACATTTGAAACCGTTCCACTGACGAAAATCATCTTTTCTTTTGCTGCAACTGTTGACGCAGGAAGGTGGTATATTCCTGAAATTTAAGACTTGAGAGATCCGAATGTACTAATTACCTTTTAATTGGATAGAAAAACCCAAGAAAAAGTTTCCAGTAAATTAAGGGTTTTTTTAAGCAACTTTATTTTATGTTTGAATGGTGCTTAAATTTTGAAACCAACAATCGTATACATATTTTTGCAAAAACGGTATTTTTTTGTTCGCTGAAGGATTTTATTTTATAGTGTAAAATCATATTTTAATTGACTATAAAAAAAACTATAATACCGACGATAAGTTCTCACTTACAAGAAGGTTTTATCTTTTTGAAAAAGATATTGAGACTTTCTTAAATCGAGAAGTCCTAGATGTGCGTTTAGATGGATGCATTTAGATGGATTAAATAGCTTAAAGCAACTGTTTTAAGAACAGATAAAAATTTCAAGGATATCAATATCACATAAAAATATTTTCAGTATACGAACTAAAAATATATAACCAACCACCAAAAATTTAAAATAAATTAATTAAAAAGATCTTCATGAGTAGAAAAAAAAAGAAATAGATTTAAAGCCGATTTATTAAATTTTGCATAATTAAGTTCAAAGTCATATCTTAACTCAGTCTTTTTTTAACGATTTGCCCTTCATCCACGTGGAATTAATATTTGATACCATGTTTCATGTAAAATCCTCATCACGATTTTACTCACACGCTCATATGTTGTGCTAAAAAGATTATTTTAATTAATAAAAAAATTTGTTGTTTATATGAATCGATTGAATTTATAACGTTTCTATTCAAGTTGAACATAAAATTACGGTATTTGAAGAATAAGATTTCTAAAAACCGAACTGTAATTATTTAAGAAAAGAAATTGAATTTATTTGTGTGATTAATATTTTCATTTAGTTGCAATAAAGAGTTTGTAAGCGGAAGTGTAAAACAGAAGTATTGTTTTTGCAAATTCATATTCATTGATAAAAAAGTATTGATACAGACGTTGAATTAAACTAGTAGTGTACGGGACAAAGTGCATATACAAACGTGAGAGTTTAAATTTATCACTGCAGGTGTGAAAAACAATACGTAACCGGACGTACGGTCAAGGATAAAGACATTAAAATCCAAGTGTGGAAAGAAAATAAACACATCTTTTCTTTTGCTCTAACTGCTGACGCAGGAAGGTGGTATATTTTTGAAATTTGAGATTTGAGGGATCCAAATGTACTAATTAGCTTTTATTTTGATAGAAAAACTTAAGGAAAGGTTTCCAGTAAATTAAGGGATAAGCATTTTACAATTTCTTGCGTCGTGAGTATTGTTCCTTGCTATATTTCTTCTTTGTAAAAACTTTCTTTTACCACCATTTTTCTTAACGCGTTGCAGAACACCTGTTGGTATATGAATAAAAGTAACTAAATTCTTAGTTAAACAACGAGGTCAAGAATCAGAGCGGTGTACCAATCCATCTACTCCTACCCTGGAGCTTGATAGTTATAGAATTACTCTCTGTTCCCGTTGATGCCGAACATTTCACCAAAGATAATCAGTGACCTCTAGCTTATTGTTCGTGGGTAGGTCAACTTATCCATACTTAGACAACTCGTTCCGTTTTCTCATCTACTTTTCTATTAAACTACTCTTTGTCTGTTCTTGATTTTGCAGGTGTCGAGTCTATCTATATACGATCACAGCCTACAAGCAAAGGCTAAGTCAAACATATTGCATTTTCTTTTTTTCTTCTACTATTACCTTTATTTTTTACGCGAGAACGTACCTGTAAACCGTAGTGAATTTAACAACCTAACTGTTGCGCATTGTTGTTGTTTGAACTATTTTACATTTGTTATCGGCTAACGGTATCCTACGTAGTTGTCTTGATTCAATTAATTAGCTGTATGTAGAAGCGATTGTAAATTTTGACTGCGTCTACACCTTTTTACAGTGACGTAGTTATCAGTGTGACTAATAAATATTCGGGGCGGTTTTGCTTGTATTATTATAAGAACAAATTTTTTTATTTAATTGTTATTTTATTGATTTGTATTTTGTTTTTACCTACATCATATGATTGTCTATTTTTGTTTATATATGTTGTCCTTGTGATTAAGGCCTAGTCGTTCTATGAAATTATATTTTTACCTTCCTACGGTACGTTTTGTGTCTTTGAGCTTTTAGTTACTCCGAAAAAGTTTACCTACGACCCCTCTACCAATAAGAGAGCTCACGGCCAGGTTTTTAACACTGCTCCCTAATTTATAGTTTGTTTACAAATAAACCATAACAAGTAATAGAATAATATAAACATAGATGGTATTATTGTCTAATATCGCGGTTAGTGTCCTTCCCATAATGTCATATTCCAACACCGCTTTCGTCATTTTCTGGAATAAATACCAAAGCGGGAATTATTTTAATCCAAAGAGCAAATTCTTAATCATTTTTGTATTAAGCTGTAAATCCCTTAGTTTGAACTTTTTTACCAAACTAATTACGATAAGTGAAAAAACAGCCAGTCCGTAAAATACCTGGAAATTCCGATTCGAATGCTTAAATAGCAGAGCGAAACATCAAACGCAGGTTATAGCTAGAGATAAAACTTAGGAGACAAATTAGTTCACCGGCAAAGCGCTTGAGAGGCGAAATGGCTTGGGAGCAAAATGGAAAAGGGAAGATGGTGGAAGTAAAAATTCTGTGAAGCGAGAACATGTATGCTTACGACAAATAAAACTTTCAAAATTGAATATTGCGTATGTGGTATTTGTGTCAAATAAATTCAGCGCATAAGCGTACACAAAATTCCGTCGCCTAATGTAAATAACAACTTTGAACGTACTTACGATGGTTTCAAATGTTTTTTTCGGAGATCTTCTAATAAAGGAGCTCCTCTAAAAAGTTATTCATTGCTGAAAAATAGTATGAAAATGGAAATGATAATTGACGATTTTACGGTAATAAGTTTTGGAAATTAAAGTTTTAACTTGTATTGATACGTTAGTTATGTAACTGACCTCATGCACATAATGGTTTGGCCGACGGAAATAATTCTTGAATTTAGGAGTTTTTCAAATACACAAAAAAATTTCAACGTTAGTATAATGGTTTTTTCTTAAAGTATTCACTAATCTGGTATAAATTTCGTATTTTCTACATACTAGTTTATACAGCTGCAATCGGTCTAAACGATTCTGTTTGTGGTTTTTGAACGAATCTAACCACGATAGTTCAAGAACAGAACTTAACTTGCACTTCCAAATTCAAAAGCTGTTATTGACCCTTTTTTAATTTTCATTACAACTCGAACCAATCCAAAACTGTTAACAAGAAACAAATAAAAAGCAACTCAACAGAAACTGTAAAAGGAACATATGGCTTTTAAATTACTAAAAACCTATCGCTAAAACAGAAAGAACATTTACAGATAATAAGTGAATTAGATATACACTTAAAACAACTGTAAAATGTACACTTACAAAATCGTGATATCAAATACTGAGCAAAATATTACTTTAAATATGCTTATGTCAACAAGGTGGTTACAAACTAAGTTCAGAAGATTGATCACTCGCTCTCGCTTGTGAACAAATTTCTCTCACGATTAGATCTTTCAACTTTTATAGTAATATATACTATCTTCATTCTAATCTATTATTATTATTATTATTGACTTATTTTTCTTATGCAGGCCAATAATTTGAATTCTTATCTACTAGTCAATAATGATAACAACAAATTTTTTGATTTTATACAGGGTGTCCACCGGGAACGCCATCGATAGATTATAGAAAAACTGTACATGGGAAAAAATTAAAAATTTAGTAATATACTAACATCGACGGGGGCTGTTCCGCTAAAAAATTTTCAAGATGGTGACATTTCCGGTTATACCGGAAGTATGTGTCAACTTGCTTATTTTAAATGGAACACCCTATATTATTCTATTTTTGAATTTTGCCCAAAATTCTAGACACATTTTGTGTATAATATTCTATACCTAAGTTTAACTGTTTTGGACTTATTTTAAATTTTATGTCAAAAATGACGTTTTCAGGCCTAAACAAAATTATAAAATTTTCCTATACTAATGCCTTTATTATTTAATTGAAATAGATTTCCTTGTAGCAGGGGACCTATTTTAATGGGCTATGTCAATATTTTGATAATAAATTAATACAGGGCGATCAAAAAAAAAAAAGATTAGAATTAAATTCAAAAACACGTCAAAAGTCATTTTTTTAAATGCAAGCACTATTTTTTAAAGCTTTATTTTATTTAGCATCAAAAATAAGGTTGATTTTGTACAAGGTTGTCTATTCAAAAATTCATGGTTTTCGAAATATTGGCAATTTAACTTTTTTTTGTTGCACAAATGCTATTGTATTTCTTTTAATATGAATGGTTATTCCTAGTTGGCCATGATGGCGTTAGAAAACAATCATCTGTCAAGGATATGTCAAACTGTTAAAAATTTTCAATAATCATGCCGGGACGCTTAAATTATACAAACGAAGATTACTTAAATTTATTTATTATTTATGGACAATGTGATAAAGTTATATTAAAAACATGTGTTACAGTTAACTGTACCGACTGTGAGTGTTAAAGTGCATATCGTTACCAAAGCGATAACTTTAAATGCTTGAAACACACGTGTGTCGATAAAGCCAGGTGTTCTTTCGTTGCGTGTGTAATGCTGTACAAGTAATTACTTGGTTTTATCGACACACGTGTGTTTCAAGCATAATAAGTTATCACTTTGATAACGATATGCACTTTAACACTCACAGTCGGTACAGTTAACTGTTGGCATTTCTTAGTTTGATACACACAGTTTGACATATCTTTGACAGATGACTGTTTTCTAACGCCATCATGGCCAACTAGGAATAACCATTCATATTAAAAGAAATCAATAGCATCTGTGCAACAAAAAAAATGTTAAATTGCTAATATTTCGAATACCATGAATTTTTTGAATAGACAACCTTGTACAAAATCAACCTTATTTTTGATGCTTAATAACATAAAATTGTAAAAACATAGTGCTTGCATTTTAAAAAAATGATTTTTGACGTGTTTTTGAATTTAATTTTAATCCTTTTTTTTGATCGCCCTGTATTAATTTATTATCAAATTATCGACATAGCCCACTAAAATAGGTCCCCTGCTACAAGAAAACCTATTCCAATTAAATAATAAAGGTATTAGTATAAGAAAATTTTATAATTTTGTTTAGGCCTGAAAACGTCATTTTTGACATAAAATTTAAAATAAGTCCAAAACAGTTAGACTTAGGTATATGACATTATACACAAAATATATCTACAATTTTGTGCGAAATCCAAAAATAGAATAATATATAGGATGTTCCATTTAAAATAAGCAACTTGACACCTACTTTCGGTATAACCGAAAGTGTCACCATCTTGAAAATATTTTAGCGGAACTGCCCCCGTCGATGTTAGTATACTACCAAATTTTCAAATTTTTACCATGTACAGTTATTCTAAAATCTATCGATGGCGTTCCCGGTGGGACACCCTGTATATATAATACATTTTTATAAACTTCAGTTTTTGAAGCGTCTATAAATAATGGAATTTTTACTAACAAATGAAACCTTCCGTCAGTAATTACAAAAGTAATTTTTTTCTGCACTTAGTTGTAGTTTCAATTTAAAATTTATTTAATGCCAATTTTTTTATTAAAAACTAGAAAATAGTGCTGTAGGTAAATATTTTCGTAGCAAAGATAATAAAATACATTACCAATTAAACGTGTCCAGTTACATAAAACTATCATCCCTAAAGGTGATAGAATAAGAACATAACATAATGTTTTTCAAATGGTATGTATTATTGAATATATTTAAATTTTTCCTTTTTATACTACGATGTAATTTTTTTAAAAAAGAAATAAATATCTTTGTGTCAATCTTACCCTTGTGTTACAAAGTTATGAAACGTGACGTGTTATTGAAAATCAATTTTCTTTATTTGCGCTTTGAATTTTTTTGAAAAAAAAAGTTTGCCGCTTTAAATGACAAACTAGGGAAACATTTTCAATAAGATACAATTTTGAAAAAAAATTGTTATATACAATAGCGTAATAAATTTTAGGTAAACTTATATAAATAAAAATGAGACGATTTCAAAACAAAATGTTTTAATATGCATTAAATTTTTAAAGCGATAAACTATAATGAAAGATCTTTCCATTTAAACGATATAAATAAATTACTTTAAATTTATCCAGTTTAATCTCAAAAGATAAACGCGTTGAAAGTTAAATCTATTTTACTTTTCCTTTATTTGATTTTCTGGGATGCAATCTTAAAAAGAAAAAAATCATGTAAATATAAAACGCCAGCTGCCACTTTCATAGATATTCTTCGATTAACACTACTTAATATTTATTGAACTTTTAAATTTAAACCATAAATTTTTTTTTGTTCGTTAAAACATTACGCATCACGTTTTGAAACAAACGATGTTTTTTGCATTTAAATAGAACGTCTTGATAAAGTAAAATATTTCAATCGATCTTGATAATAAATCGTTTTAAAGGAAATATAATTCTGTCGAAATTGTGATTATTTTCGTATGCATTGAATCTTTTTCGGAAGACGCAACGAACGCTGTAAAACGATGGGGCGGAGATCCACATCGTATCGGCTCTCATCCTCCTGAACGGTACTTATCAGGACTTGTCAAGAGTCAGAAGAAAAAGTTTACCGATGTGTCTTCCGTTTGTTTTTGTGCAACATCCGTTGAAGTGAGGATAGGTTCAATAACTGTGCCTGATTTGAAAGTTTCCTACAGCTGACGTTGACTTTGTTTCAGTTTTCAATGTTTCTTTCCTGTAATTTAGTTTTATTTCGAAAGTTTGTTTATTAAATTTGTTGAAGCAAGTGGGTGTATTACATTGATATTGATGGTGAAAGGAAAAAACGGGGGTACGTAATAAAGATATCTTCCTCGAAGGAAAAACAAATTAAGAAAAAGGGTGATTTATGGATCCCTGTTATAAGATGTTAGATAGACAAAATGGTGTACTCAAAAAGGCATCAAGAAATCATCAGAGTGTAAAACAAGCAATAATATTTCTGGGTACGCTTCGAGAAAATTGCAATATTTTATTGAAACTTCTTTAAAACGTCGGTTGTTAAGAAACGCGTACTAAGCTCATTAAGCTAATGATGTGTGTCTTTAACTTGCTTTGATACAGTTTATGCATCTTGATGTCCGTCAAGCGAATGATTTGATTCAAAAGTACGACGTAGCTACCTGCCTTATCTCGTTGAACAATCTGGCAAAGATGAAAAGGCTTTAACATTATCAGATTCTTGAACTTCATTGACTTTCGTACGCTACATTTGTGTTTTATCTAATTTTAAGGTGTTTCTGTATTTCAAAACATCTTAAAAGGAGTTTACAGAAAACGTAACTTCAAAGCGTTTTTATTAGCATGTTCATCATCAAACCGAAAATAATTAAAGTCATTTTATATTAAAATCAAATGCGATTTGTTACCGACGTATTAGCACTTGGAAACGTTTATGTTGTCGTTACCAAACTTTTTAAAAGTTTACTTTATACGTTTGTTTTCACTCTTCTTTAAATATTGAATTAAATGTCCAAACTTTTCTAGCGCTATCTTTAAATTAAGTAGATATACGTAAAAACACTTTTGTTTTTTAAAGATGAGAATTAAACCTGGAATTGAGTTTTAACAAAATTTTTTAAAGCAAACGTTCCCATTTAATATGGAAGAATTAACAACCTCCAATTTGATTTAGGCACAAAAAAAAGCAAATCCAAGCAGCACAAAATATTACGTAAATTAGTAAATAATGTTATTCACACATTTAAATGTAGGTAACACTTTTATATACAGGGTGTAGCACCTAAACTCTCTCGGACTATAGCTCCTTTACCATAAAAGTTATCAAAAAGTTTAGGAGCAAAATTGTTTGCAATTATTGTCGTCATGTCCCGAAAATATTTTTGGTCACCAGTGGCGTATCAAACTAATGTCTTTTTTAAATAGAACACTCTATATTTTATTGCAGATTTGGAAAACACTTGAAGAGTACTTTATTTTTTATGTAACATGTGATACCCCTAACTTTAGCGGTTTTGCTGTTATAACAGCATTTCCGGAAAATTTGACCATTTGTGGAATTTTCTTGACAGAAACTAAATCGCGCCGGCGGGTAACTTTTGTATTGAGGGAGAGACGAAGGCTTGTTCTACCTTTACGTTTTTTGCGGGTACTTAATGGAAAAAAAATTTTTTGATTGGTATTCGCAAATTGTAATATTTTTCGAAAATTTCAAATTGCACCCCACTAAAAAAATTACAGCGTAAGATAGCCGAAACTTCAAATTTTCCATTGGTACTACGAAAAAATTTCACAGAAAAATCAAGTTAAAACTCCGATTTGTCAAAAATCGGCTTTTTCCGAAAACCTACAAGTGTGCCATGATTAAAAAAGCGCAGATGTCAAAATAGTTAAAAAGTCAAATTAAGACTCAAGTGACGACACCAGCTGTTTGTTTTTTAATAAATGTTACTAAAATGTTCCCAACTCAAGAAGAAATGGTTGACATGGTTTTTAAGCTTGGACAATATTACAAGAATTGTTTATTGACGTCACGAGTGTACGCTGAGAGATATCCTGGGAGGGCACATTCCCATCCACGAGCCTTTCAAAGAATCTTGAATAAGTTTACAAATACTCAAATAAGAAAATACAACTTAAACTAAATGATTAAAATGACGACCGTCCCTTTGGAGGCATAACCGCACCCTCAACTCGCAGGTCCTAGACACCTCCTTGAGGACTTCTGATACACTACGGAAAAATGCGCGAATCCTCTCTCGCATATCTCCGGCAGTAGTTGGAAACATGTTGTAAACCTCGCTCTTGATATAGCCCCACAGGAAGAAGTCAAAGAGGGTGAGGTCTGGTGATCTTGGCGGCTACCTTACCTGACCCCCACTAATCCGCAACTTTTTATCGAGATATTCCCAAACAGCACGTCGTGTTGGAAAACCATCTGTTGAGGAGTAACTAAAGGCACATCTTCCAAGAGTTTAATTCAATCGTCATAAACTGCCGTTCAGTTGTCCCTCGGGAGAAGTACGGACCCAGAAAGTGTTTGACCACTGTGCCACCCCAAACATTCAGTAAGCATACTTTGCTGGTAGTTTCCAATTCTCATAGCGTACGGGTTGTCATCGGCATAATAATTACAGTTGTGGCGATTGACGACACACGCATAAAAAACGATTTCTTGATAGATTTTGTTGGTAATCCACATTCAGAAGTCCTACCTGCGTTGAAAGTCGTGAGGTTGTAAATTTTGATCAGCTGAATCTTGAACAAATAGAACTTGCACTGGTTTGAGGATTTTCCACAACCACCGCCAGAATTTGCAATGCATTGTCCTCGGTCAAAACTGGCTTGTTTCTAATTCTCCTTGCTCGTTTAGCACTCCCAGTAGTTGTAAATCTATTCAACACTTTTTGAAAGGCCCGTGGATTGGGATGTGCTCTGCCAGGATATCTCTCAGCGTACACTTGTGACACCAATAAACAGTTTTTATAACATTCTCCAAGAATAGAAACCATGTCAACCATGTCAACCATTTCTTCTTCAGTTGGGGGCATTTTAGTAACGTTTCATCAGAAAACAAACAGAAGGTGTCTTTAGGTAAGCCTTAATTTGACTTTTTAAGTATTTTGACAATTGCACATCTTTTGTTTTATTATGGCACACATGTAAGTTTTCAGAAAAGGCCGATCTTTTGACAAATCGGAGTTTTAACTTGAGTTTTCTGTAAATTTTTCTCAGGGAATGTGTTTTTTTCGTAGTACCAATAGAATATTTGAAGTTTTGGCTCTTTAACGCTGTAATTTTTTTAGGGGAGTGCTATTTAAAATTTTAGAAAAAATGACAATTTGCGAATGCCAATTAAAAAATTTTTTTTTCATAAAAACACAAAAAATACGTGAGGGTAAAACAGGTTTTTGTCTGTTCCTCAATATAAAATTTACCAACGGGGGTGATTTAGTTTCTGTCAAGAAAAATTCTCAAAAATAGTCAAATTTTTCAGAAAAGTTGTTATAACACCGAAACCGCTAAAGTTAGGAGTATAACATGTTACATAAAAAAGAAGTACTCTTTGGGTGCTTTATAAATCTGCAATAAAATATAGAGTGTTCAATTTAAAAAAAACAAGCTTGATACGCCACTGGAATACGGCAAGCCACTGGTGACCAAAAATATATTAAGGATATGGAGACAATAATTGCGAAGAATTTTGCTTTTAGACTTGTTTTGATAACTTTTATGTCAAAGGAGCTATGGTCCGAGGGAGTTTAGGTGCTACACCCTGTATTAAAAAAATATCTGTTAAATATTTTAGGTAAACAAATACAAAATATTTGAAACAAACCTTACGCAAATATTTCAAACTAATATTTATCAAATATTTAAATTGCTTTATAAACATATTTAAAATATTTGAGTTAAATTTTCTAATACTATTTTCTGAACATTTATAAATGACGTTTATGCAACATTGTAAATAATACTACAATAAAATTTACAAAAAAAGTAAAAATATGTTTTCTTCTTTATGTTTACAAAAGAACATTTTTAATATATAAGTAATATAAACAATATTTATATACTAATTTAAAGTATTGTAACATAACATATAAACTTTACAAACTTTAAAATGAAATATTAAATCATGATCGTAATTTAAATTTCTTTTATCATCAAATTAATTCTATACGTAAAATGTATTAATTTTTTAATTATAAGGCTACACAAACTGTCACAATATTAAAATAAATAAGATGGAATCGAGTCCTTGTCAAATCTGATTTGTTTTTTTATCATCTTCAAAACTGTATTTTAATATGAACATAAATTTTGGTTCCAAGATGCAAAAAATAAAAACCAAATTAGTATTTTTTTTAAATTCCAACAAACTTAATACAATGAGTACGGTAATAGCAATTACAAAATTATTCAATATTTAAAAAACAGCATACATATCATTGGTTGTGTTGTTGTGATTACATTTGTTGGATTTTTTCTACGTGCGCTTTTGCTGTTGATAAAAACAGGAAAATCAAATTTTTTATTTCTTGGTCGGTAGCGTTACGAAACCGTTTGCTTGTCGCCACCAAATAGTGTGCCGTACAAGTACAATAAATAAATAACATATTTAATTAAGTTGTTACAGGATTTATTTGCATTACGGCACAACAGGTTTCTTTTTTTTTGTTATCTTTGAAAGCCGATAAGTGGCGGCTCCGTTGCTTTAATTTCCTTTACGACGCCATACTGGTTTCCGGGGGAACCGGACGTTTTATTTATT
Source organism: Abscondita cerata (assembly GCA_030710515.1). Taxonomy (NCBI): domain Eukaryota; kingdom Metazoa; phylum Arthropoda; class Insecta; order Coleoptera; family Lampyridae; genus Abscondita; species Abscondita cerata. The sequence continues at coordinate 226,842 of JALBCR010001051.1, forward strand.
TGTCCGTATTATTAGTGGTCGGTTGTTTGTTTTTATTCTCCTTCATCTGAGTGTGCAGATTGTAAAGTGTTGTTGAATCTATAAGACGAGTGACGTATATTGTAGAATATTTTCCATTTTTTCTCTTGACTACCACGTATTTTGAGTTAACGCTTTTACTACGTTGTCGGGGTTCAAGGGTCAACTTTTTAAAAACACAAGAATTCGAGCCTGGAAAACGTTATACGAGCTGTCGGAGACAGCTCTACAACTGGTCGCATCTCGACCGTTCATTCTTCGTTGCTTCGCCCTTTTCCTTCGGCCACGAACAAGGTCTACAGCTTCTACTTGCCTTAAGGTACCGTAATTTTTGAACGATTTATTCCTCATGCATCAATTTTAATACGCCGCGCCGTTTTGTCAACGTTGCATTATAAATGCCGACTGCTGCGTGCCAGTATCGACGTTAATTACGTTGCGCAACTTGCGTTATTTACGCTATTTGTTTTACACACGTCACGTTGGCCACGCTAATTACACTGTGTACGTCACTTTACTTACGCGTGCCTTTAGTAACTACTACCAGATGACCTGTGATAATTTTTATATGACTTAACTTGCAGTTTATAATAAAGTTAATATTGTGTTTACGATGGACTTGTTATTTTAGTTAGTACACGAAATTATCTGTTACTGTTAGTGTAGTCTAGTTTAACTCGATAGTGTTTGTCTTAAGTCGCAAACATTATCCTTCTATGGATAATTAAAAAATATATATTTATTCAATTAAGAACGTACACCTTTCGTATAATATAATTTATATTCAACCTACGACGTTCTCCGACAAGTTGTGCTAATAGGGTGTCGTTCTGTTTTCATCTGTTTTCTAATTAAAATAACTTACTTTGACTATCAACCTATTACTATATTTTTTTGTTCGTAACACACTTATTACATGAAATTAAATTTTGCAGTATGCTTTTGATTTGATCTTTAAGGTATGTCTAATTTAATAATACTTTATTACAAAAAACGTCCAATTACATGTAAAAAAGGAATTGTACACCCAAATTTGCCGTTAAATAAGCAAATCAAGCATTTTAGGTATGATTGATATGTTACATACACTCCTGTAGTTCTGGTCCTGTTCACCTGCCGACGATCACTAGATTTATAAATTGGATTTATAAATTTATAACTAGGTACATCATCAGGATGTAAAGTATTAGAAATTTTTAAGTTGGAAATCGAATCAAACACCTCAGATAAACTATTTCTAAATCACAAATCGTGTATCTCGTGATTGGCTTTGGATGCCCTCTGAATGTTAGTACTATTGTCGTTGACGTATACAAAACAAAAATTTTGCAAACTGTTCAAATATATTGAGTGATGATGAAGACTTCTTAATTTTTCTTTACAGTTAATAAGTTTCCCAAAAATTGGGCCTTCGAGTTAGGTAGTAATAAATCAATAAAACACGGTACCTTTTGTTATTGACATTGACAACTCTAATTCCTCTGATATCTTGAAAAAGATTGGCCTCAGCTCACTCTTATGTTAATGCTTCCTATGCCTCCGCAATCAGAAGACATGCACCTTCTTAATTCTTGCAGTGTGTTTAAATACTTTCCACCATAATTTCCCCGCATCTATCCCCGTTAAAATTGCAGATAAGAATTGATATAAATTCGGCCGTTTTCCGTAGTTTAAGTTACTTAAAGTTTCGTTTGCCTTTTACTACAAATCCAGAACTATTCCGACTTATTTAAAAAAACCAGACCGACTGCTTGATCTTGATTTTTTCTTAATATCCTGTTTAAATACTATTGACCACCGCCTGAACTTAACCTGAAACCGATACCTGATTAACCTGTTATAATTTTGTCGTATTACGCACAAGTAATCCCCCGCAATTCAATGTGCCGCGGACGAAAGTGCAGTCTTGTTCATCTGGTACGTCAACGGTTGTTCTAAATCCAGTAATTCAAATTACCGCGTTTGGAGACTAAAAACGTAACCCTTCCTTTAACTAGCTCTGTCTAACATCAACCGATTTGCTGTCGTAATCCTGACATTATATACCTGGTTAGAGAGCCGTCCCAGAGAAGCCTCCAACGCTTTACGGCGTATACTGACGTCGTTACAAAACCGTCTGCAAAAGGTCCAGCACTGCGTTAAAAGTAACCTCCAAAATAGAAACGTTCGCAAACCCGCAGAACATATATGCAGTATCGTATAAACCTTCGAGTGAATTAGTTCGTAAGAACCAGGTCCACCAGCAGGGCAATTTATATACGGGGGAATATCATCAGACTCACAACCCCGTACAGGAACCGCCCTATGTTATAAATATAAGCATATCTTGAACGTAAGCTCAGGACATGCATTAGTTATCCCAAACCTTTTCCAGTTGATAAAGAACGGCCTACAATTAAACTGTTTCTTGGTGTTCAAACACCAAGGGTAGGTAGAAAGAATAATAACTATTTATTTTTACAGAAACAACCCGCAATGGTTCCAATTTCACATCTGGGGTCGACCGCTATTAACAGCCGGCTGTGTCTCTTCTACCGCCGCCGTGGGATCCTACGCCTACCGTGGGTTGCAGAAAACCTACTCAGCTGCAGATATTTTAACTATACAGTTTTTGTATTATATAATTAAACTAAGGGTACAGAATTATTATTTTGTTATTACATTTATGTTTACAAGGTTAATATACTCCTTAAAAACTCGACTCTCTTTGCATCTTTGCTGTGGTTACCCAACGCAAAATAAATGTTGTAAATCTTATACTTGCACAAGTCTTAAAAACTAACGCTTCTGCAGGTTGAGGTTTTACACCTTCTCCTAATTATACTTTCGAAACTATTTTACTTTAACTTTGAAGACAAGAAAATTAACACAGTCTATCCCGTAATTTTTTATTTACTTTTCCTTTTGTTTATTTTTAGTTTCTAACTAAAAATCCAGTACAGACCTATTTCAGCTCATCTAAATATTTAATTTTTCACTACCATTCCGTATGCCATCTTACGTCAAAATTTGAATTACTTATTTAATTAATTAATTTAATGCTGTGGAATAATTACTTTTTAAATTTTATACCTAAATATTTACTCACAATATCAATATATCAAATATATTCAAAATATCAAATATTTCTTAAATATGAACCTGCACGTAGAAATATTTAACACAGATTTCTAAAAAATAAATATTAGGATTATTGTTATTGGAATATTTGGTAAATATTGGGAAATATATCTCAATTCAAAATTTCTTTCTTTTCATAAATATTTTTTTTAAATTTAAATAATTCACACACTGTAGTAAAAGTTATTTCATTTTAACGGTAATGCAAGGTACTACTCTAAATTAAAAATGCTATTAACATATACTCTAATATTAAAGACCTTTACCTTGCAATATTCTAGTTCAAACCTAATTTTGTGGAAAGCTAAAATATTTAGGATAATTTGAACAGCTTTACATATGTAAAAAAGTAAATATGTAATTTCAAATAGTATTCCTTAATATTTAAATTATTAAATGTGCGCATCGTTACGCCAAATATCATGGGACTTTTATTAAAACACATTATTAAAAGCAATGTTATTTTGCCCTTACATGTTTTAGACTAGATTGTAGAATTAATCTACCATATCATGCGTTAAATTGTAACTCAATAATTGGGGTACATTACCTTAGTTTCGATTTGTTAATTATTGCAAATCTTTTTCGAAAGTATAGATAAATTATCGTAAATGACATGACAGTTAGTTTGATCGTTCAAGAGATAATCAATACGCAAAAATTTGATATAAATGATTCAAGTGTTAGTATCAAAAATATTTACATTAAATTTTGTTATTTTAATTTAATAACAAATATTAAATTGATGGGGGAAAAAAGGTGGACATTAATTATAACATGCTTTGCAAAAGTGTTTCACATTTTCTAATTGAAGAGTTGTCGGGAAAAACAATAAAGGTGTCAATTTCATAAAAATTGCGTTACTTGTCGCAAATTATTTATTGTTCTAAAGTGTTTTATGTGTATTTGTGTCAACGAGGTGAACAGTGACGGTATGCTGTAGACACAGTTTTTTTGGAAATACATGAAGCGTTAAAAATGATGAGAATGCTTGTATTTGAGTAAATATTGATGACGGGGTTGGTAGACATTGTGAAGTTATTAATATGTAATGTAGTATCTGTTGTGCAGTACGTTGTGTAACTTTCAATCTCTGTCTGTTTCAAGTTTGTGATGGGATTACACTCAGATCTGAACCCTTCTGAGTGTAATTAGCAGCAGTTAACAAAACATAGCAAGTTCTTCCGGATAGTCAAGGTAAACACAAACATTAAATAAATAAAAAAATAGGGCAACTTTTAATCCACTATTAAAATCAGTAATTGATGACCGGTTTCAGTGCACCATTATCAAGTCAGTAAAAATTTAACCACGAAGAACAAAAATTCAATAGTTATTTAACAAACAAGTGTATTAATAAGGCGATTAACAATCGAGATATTTTAACGCGTGAGCGAAGCGAGTGCGTTAATATTTGAATTGTTGATCGCCGTTTAATTCAAGTGTTAGTTACACAACTTTCCGTCGACTGTACTTTGTAATTTTTAATAAAATTATAATTTAATAATTTTTGGAAAAGATATGCTATTGTGAACGCACCTTTAGAAACTACCGTTTTGTGAACTCACTACAATTTCTTAATTGTATAACATAACCTAACTTCATTGTTTCTACTTTTTTTGTGAGCTTTGTATTTGATTATTCTTTGCCTTTTCGTCTTTTGTATGGCTGTTTGACAACAGTATTTTAATTAAGATCACTAAGTTGATGGATAATTAAGGTACTAAATTCCAATTATTGCGCCCAAATACAATAGTTTTCATCACAGCAAAACAAATATAAATCTTTTTTGTAAGAACGAATTGGTACTTATTCAAAACAGTGTTGCACCTACAAAGACCAGACCAGAAATGGTTGACAATGTTTGATAAATGATACAAGAAGCCCAAGTACATTTCTACGTTGCCTGTAAACAAGTTGAACTTTTGATAATGACTTGTCACATCATACCAAACAAAGATATTCCACCAACTTATTGAGACAGGATTGATTATCATGCATATGTTCCAGCTTAAGATTCTTTAACAATTAAGTTTGATTTCACCTTAATGTTATTTCACACAACATGAGCATGTAGAGTTAACATTGCTTAAAGTGGTTCCACTACACCTCCAAAAGATATTTTTAGCAGTCGGAATGTTTATCGGGCCATTTCTTTTTTATATTTTTTATTTTCTCCTACAACCCTGCTTGAAGAATTTAACTTTTGAACAATGAGTAAACAATATTGAAAAACTGCGTGAGACAATAGTTTGTAAAATAGATGAGCTGAACATACTTAAATGTTATTAAATGTTGTGTACAGTACAAAAATGTCTCAAAGTTTGTGCAAACAAATTGAAGATTTATGGCAACTATAAATTATTGTTGATTTGTTATTATTAAAATTTGGTTTCCTACAAATGAAGACAGATTTTTTATTTACATTTTCATATTGTAATTGATTTACAGATAAAATGGCAACTTTAGGTATACACATGTATGCTTAGTTGCCTATACTAAAATCGTTCATTAATAGAAAATCGTTTATTAATAGAAATCATTAATAAACGATTTTGTTTACGTTAATGTAAGTCATAAATGCACGGTCGACAGAAAAATATTTTTATATACATTCAGTCACTATAAGACAGATAATCGCATTATTCCCTCCATAACTCAAATAAACTTTATTTGTCTGATAAACTGGAAACGAAAAAACTGAATAAGATGTATTTGGAAAGTACGGGGTAACGATTCTGAAAATCAAAAAACTGCAGAAGAGCTAATAGAACTACAACTAGAAAAAATGATACACAAAAAGAAAGCTGAAGTTCTGTTATCAGAAAGGAAGAAATAGAAAAGAGGTCAGAAGCCCTCGCATTTGTACAATAGTAAACTTGCATTCAAATTTTTTACTCCTGAAGAGTCTCAAAAGGACGAAACAGCTGTCGAGTAATTTCCGGTATTTGTTTATACAATTTCTTGCGCATTTACCAGGTGATTTAAAATTGTTTTTTATGCCAATGCTTAGTTAACAATAACAAGAGAGGATTCGACTTCTGTAACTACTAACACATTTCTCGGCAATGTTGCTTTTAGTATAGATCTCTTTTTGGACGTGCTATAATACCACAAATTGTTGCACATTTGCTTAACAAATACATATAAACAAACTAGTAAACTAATGAACCTAGTTAAAACAATTATTGAAGTAATAATGCAAAAATAACAAATAACAGTAACAATATGGTTATTTTTACAACCAATATATAAAGAAAAAAGTTGCAGACTTGTGAACTTTAAAAATACTTTGTCTCAAAAATGGTTTTTAACTACATTCATCGTTTTTCTTGCCAACTTTTAAATTGTTTTGCCAACACAAAGTTTTCTACAAAATTATTTCAACTTACATACTCCCCTGTCTTCTAACGCCTGTTTCACATAAAAGTTTTGGACGTACAATAAATTTACCGTACTGTGTTTTCTGCGTGCAAAAATAATTGCCGCTTCCTTTAGTGATGTGAAGATGAGGTAACGAAATTAAATTATTGCTATATGGCTAGTTTATCGTTGAAGAAAGAGACACAAGAACAATCCGTTTCATTTAAACCACCCCATCAATAAAGAAGAGATGATATAGAAACCTTTGTTACATTATTAGAAAATTTGAGAAATAATTACGTAAATTTTTGCAATTATTTCCGCATGTCGATTGCATTATTTGACGAAATTAAAAGAAGTAATTCTGCACCACCCCAACACTTAGGGAAATTCTGGCTGTTACTCTGAGGTTAGTATTAAGAGTACTTTATTTATTTATTATTTATTTATTAAATTAAATTAAATAAACCAAATCTAGTTAGATTTTACTTTTTTATCACTAAAAACCCGTTCGTTAAGTTTTGGTGACATTCACAATAATTTAATCAAGAATTATTAAGTCAATTGACTATTACGTTAAGCTACCCCGTGATTGTTGAGCTGCGGGTTTTTACTTGTCCTGCCCCTGCAGGAACCGTTTCTAGAACTACACCAATGTAGGTGAAAACAAATAGTATCTTCAACAGTAAATAATACTCGCAATCGTAGATACCCTTCATTAGTGATTTTCCCTTATTAAAAGATACGCAAATCTTCGCGTAAACCCTGTGTTCATTTCGTGAATCGGTACTAAATTGGTCACCTCTGTTTGGTGAAAATTAATTTTTTTACGTGTAAATGAATTTGGTGGTTTGTTTTAAGAGAGATGTACTGTATTTTATTTAAATTTCGTTGATGTTGATAAAGCACATTTGTCTTTGAACAAACAAACAGAGTTTGCTGGAATATTTATTTCTTTGTCATTTGATATTTGTTTTAATCCGTTGTGGTGTTGTGAATTGCCTTACCTTCAATATTATTCGCACAATAAAACTTTCAAGAAATGCTTATTTCGGTAGTCACTATCGAGGTTTTTTTGGAATTATTCTACTTGTATCGCCGTTTTGTTTTGCTGAATTAATAAAGTCTTTGTTAGCTTTAAAGAAAAAATTTGAATGATGTTGTTGTTAAAGTAAAATTGGATATTTTGTTTTGACTAGCTCTGCAGTACGCTGTTTACGAACCACGGTTAAATTCTAAATTTGCAGATTGATTACCTTTTCAGGACTAATGTATTTTTTTGTAAGGTCTTTGTGTACGTAAGAAAAATTTAGGAAGGGGGATGCACGTCCCCAGCTTGTATTTGGGTAGTTTTAACGTAGTCGATAATAAGGATCAATATGAGGAGCATGTACAAAGCTTAGCGGAATAATGTTGTTAAATTACACAACGGCCGGTAATGTAAGTGCGTGAGTTGTTGTTCGCGTTAACTATTGAGAAGTCCCTTTAGTATACCGTAAAGGTAAGTGAGAGACATAACGTTAAATTCACCTCCCGCCGATAAATTAGTTTGGCACTTGTTGCGTCGTGTTGTTTATTTTTGAATGTTTATGGCGTAACAAACTCAAAATTAATTCTTGGCGTTATTTTGTCATACATTTTAATAATTAATTAGTAGAATGATACAAGATATTTTTGCATGTGTTTTGTGTGTTATGTACAGGGTAAGCCATTTTCGACACTTTTAAAAGGAAACTCCTTTATCCAATTGAGATAGGCAAAACGTGATGTTGGTGCCTGAGGCTTATTTTTAATGAGAAACACAATGGCAAAAACCGCATGGCGATATCCATTGTAGTGTCGGAGATACAAGGTGATTTTCGAATATCTGCATTTTAGAAAAATGTCTGTAAATTGTTTCTAGTTGAAAGTTTTAATTTTTGCAAAAACATTGCTTTATCACTTTTTTACGTAGACTCCAATGCCATTTTCAAAATGAGTATACGGTGTCACGTCAAAAAGTAATCGTACCAAACTTACTTTTTTAAATAGAACGCTCTGTATATTTTTATTTATTTGATTTTTCTCATAAATACCCATTTCAAAAATATAACATTCTTTATGCTTTACTTTATTTTTTCATTTTTTAAGCATTTTAAATTTTTGCGTGCGATTTTAAAAGGCGCATTTTGAATATGTCCTCCTTAAACGGCGTAGGCATAGCTTTGTCATTCAGTTTAAAGAGCAACGCAATGGAGATAATCACATATCGTTATCTATTATAGTTTTAAAGATACAGGGTGATTCTGTAAAACCTGTATTTTTGTAAAATGTCTGTGGTTTGTTTCCTGTTAAGAATGTGCAAAGACCTCTTTGTTGCACACAGTATACGGAAAAAAAAAAAAAAAATAGAAACAAGCAGATTGCGTTCTATTTAAAAAAAGTAAGTTTAGTACGATTACTTTTTGACGTGACCCCATATACTCTGTAAGAATCCGTAAAAATAATTTAATTATTTGCAATTTTCGTACAATTTTTGTATGAAAATTATAAATTTGTACACAGGAAATCCCCTAAGCAAATAAGCAAAGCAACAATGTCATTATCAACCGAAAGCATGCAGGCGATAACAATAGGTCGTGCGGAGGTACGCAACGTCATGCATTCCGAAAAATAGCTACGCGTATAAATACGAGAAGACGTTTGTGGCAGTCGGGGGTTTCAGGTTTCTCGGTGGCGGATTGTGTACAGCTGCAATCTCTATTGGTTCGGAAGCGGTTATAGGCGGTGCGGGGACACTTACTGTTTTTGGTGGCACTTTGGCAGCAGGTTGGGCAGGTGGCAGGCTTTCAAATTGTGCGGCCATCTCTAGTAGTTCGGGTAAATTTTAAAAATCTTTGCAACGTATGTAATATTTATACTCTGGTCTTAGCTTTTTATAAATCCGGTCGGTTTGACGTTCGCTGCTCATTTAGCCGTGTCTTCGCATTAATGTAAGAATAGCAGTTGCAAAAAGGTTGGCTTTTTCTTGGGGTTTTTGAAGTCGGTTCTTAATTTCTTCTTCTAATTTAAAATTGCATCGGGGCGGTAAAAAATGGGTTTTGAAGCTTACCAAGAATTGAGACCAGTTACTTCAAAACATTTTATTGTTTCGGTACCACAAAAGGGTTTCGTCGTTTAATAACTCCGGCAGAGTTTTAAGTAATTGCTCACCAGACAGCTGATAGCATTCTTGTAATTCTTCGATCCTTTCGAGGAATGAGAGCGGGTCACTTTTGCCATCAAAACGGACACCCTATTTGAGAACAATTTCACATGTTCTTGCGGCAGCAGGTATCGGTATTGTTTCGGGTTCGGATGGGTTAGTTATGCTGGTATCTGCGGCTCCTTCTCCGGTGCGAAGGTAATTTATAAGACGGGTTCTTAACACTTCTACATTTCCTTCAGTGTCCAAGTGAAACTTGTTCAATTCGGTCACCAATTCGGGTTTCTTTAGAGTGTACACCAACCAACTCGGATGTCTGCTGGTGGTTTTTCGTCGGCTGGAGTAGTCGGCATGTTTTCGGGATTTATTCACTCGGGCGCCAGTCCTATTGGACAATTCGACACTTATTCCTAAAACTAGAATTAAGAGCTGAAAACACAAAAATATCAAGTCGTTTGTCAAATTTATACGAATCGTAATAATCGGTGTAGTTAATTCCTAGGTCCGGAGTTCCTGCTCGCAAGCGTCAATTTGTAGTCGGTTTTGCTCTCGGGTAGCTTTTAGTCGAAGAATATGAACGGTGTACAAGGCTCTTTTCCTCAATTTACACCAAGCGTACTTGACGCAGTGTTATCGGGATCACAGGTCCTTCCGCGCCTGCTTTAGCTCTACACATATTTGACACAGTGATAGGTACACCAAGTTCAGCCCGCAGAACGTGAGCTCTACGTTTAAAACCAGTGTCGGAGGTATAATACGTTTCGGTAACGGATTCTGATTACTGATAATTTTTTATTGTAGCCCTGCACCCGGAGATATCCAGACTCCAACGAACAAATTGCTGAAAATAAACTAAACCAAATTATTTAAAAGTTCGGAAGACGGCACAAAAATGAAAAAAATTAAAAATTAACTCGGCAAACGGTAAAATAAAATCGGTAAATCGAAGTCAGGTGGAATAGCGGTGTCGGCGTTTTGAAATTTTGGTTTATGCGGCAAAACACTGGTACGGCTCAGCGAACGGTGAATCTCGGAAAATCTGCAAGAACGAGAGAACTGAGAGAGCTAAGCCAAGCGTCTTCTGATATTTATATGCATAGCTATCTCTCAGAATGCGTGATGTTGATTACCTCCGCACGACCTATTGTTATCGCCTGCATGCTTTCGGTTGATAATGACATTGTTGCTTTGCTTATGGGATTTTCTGTGTACAAATTTATAATTTTCATGCAAAAATTGTAAGAAAATTGCAAATAATTAAATTGTTTTTACGGATTCTTACAACTCATTTTGAAAACGGCATTAGAGTCTACGTAAAAAAGTGCTGCAGCAATGTTTTTGCAGAAATTGAAAATTTTCAACTGGACATTTTTCTAAAATGCAGATATTCGAAAATCATCCTGTATCTCCGACACTACAATGGATATTGCCATGCGGTTTTAGCCATTGTGTTTCTCATTAAAATAAGCTTCTGACACCGACATCAGTTTTTGTCTATTTGAATTGGATAAAGGAGTTTCATTTTCAAAGTGTAAAAAATAGCCCACCTTGTACTATATATCTTCGTTCTAAAGTTACGAGTTTTAAAATTGAGCTTAACTTCTTGTTTGTTTGTCAAAATTTCAGTTACTTATCATTGTAATATACCTAGTTGTACATAACGTTACAACAATTTTCTGTTGTTTCTTGTGGGTTTCCGTGTTGTTCTTGCCATTAACTTGGATTTCTATCTTTACCAAGACGTTTCGACTCAATACAAAAGAACCATCCCCAGGTAAGTGAGGAATTTTGTGTATTTGTATCCATTTCCTCTTCCACTAAGCCACGTTTTTCTAAACCCCCAAATTATTGAATTATTCATTAAAAAACAATCTACGATTTCTTATAAATAATATCGTGAGTTTTCTTTTTATTATCAAAAAACAACCACTACATTAGTTTTAGGAAGAAGAAAAATCTTTAAAGTTTTATCCATCACATATTAATTATTTTATTCATTGAAACCGAAATAGTTACTTTGTTTTATAAATAACAACCACTAAAATTAATTAACGTTTCATTTAGGATAAACAATAATTAAATTGTTTTATTAACGCACAAGTAAGGTTAAATAAAATTACAAGTTATTAATTTATTTTGTTTTAATATCTTAAACAAATACATCGCATTTTTTCAAAACCATTCTATTTGCGAACATAATTTTACTTTATTATATATCTTTCTAACGTACATTGTGTGTGACATTTACTTTTATTTATATAACCCCGTAAAAATAAATGTAATGCATATTACAAGGCCATAAAAGAGCTATATAATTTGAAAAATGTATGAAAGTAAATCATAACGTACGATGTTTTTCTAAAATCTTACATCTTTGTAAATTTAGTTTCAAATTGCTTTTACATTTATCTGAGCAATTAATTTTTTTACGTTTTACCATGTAGACATTTTTTTAGTATTTTATTTAATAAAGCTTCCAATTTTTTTACTGAAAATGTTAGGTAACATTTTTGATAACGAATTGTTTTATATTATGGTCTTAAACTGTAAACATGGTATTTTGTTATGCTTGTTCATTTAATTCTAAAATGTGGTGAATTAAAAAAATAAAATAAACACTCACAATAATTCAATGGGACGGTCCTAAGAATACAGAAATTTGTTATGTATTTTTTTGGATACAGGAAAATTGCATGTGTTTTTTTTTGTACAAAGTTAAATTCTTTCAAATTCCTAAAAGCGTGACATACGTAAGTTTCCAATTTATGCGTTGTTTGCTGATTAAATTTAAAGTTGTAATATAATCGTCTTGTTTAAAAAGAAGTTTATCATTATTTAGGCTCTTGAGTGTAAAGAAATGTCAATGTCAATTCAACCAATAAAATCACTTTTTCGATACAAATTCCGGAAGTTAAGTGAAATCCTGTAAAAGTCTCGACTTTAGAGCAAATCCTAAAATGCGTGCACGTTTGACAGCTGCTCTATCACAAAGTATATCCTCTTGGGGAATTAAACATGGGGCCCGCTTTCCACTTAGCTTTCGCGACAATAGCACTGCCACGCGGTTAAAATATTGAACGTAACTTCAGCCACAACTATGCAGCCTTTAGATTTGCAACCACTGAATTTTATTGTAATTTAAATTTTCTTACCTTTATGTAACTTTACTATAAAATTTTTCATATCGTATGAATGTTTCACTTCGTGAATGTGGAAGGTAAAAATAAAACTATAAACTTACATTGAAATAAATCGATGGGAAAACATTTTATGTAAAAATGGAAAAATAATGATATTCACTTTGTGCAGATGAAGTGTCACGTATGTTTTATGATATTGCCAAAAGGGCACTAGTGATGGTGCGTGTGTTATATGTTATCTAACAGCGTCTGGACGCAAATGTCGCCCCTGCCATCATTCGTTCATAACATAACTATCGTACACAGTTTATCACTGCCTTCCTAAGGGAACACAAACATTTCGGTAATAACGCGAGATATACATACATATGCATCGGTTTTTTTATTCCCATTTATATCCGAAAAAAATTACGCACAAAGTTAAAAGTTAATTTTCAAACAACAATCTAAAATTATATTACATTAACTTTACATAAAGCTTTTTCAAACGACATAAATTGTACAGACACCTAAAGTCATTTCCTTTTTACTTCCAAACGAGCCATTTGCATGCATCGTGACTGTGAAAACAAATGCCTAATTCTCATTTAAAAAAGAATAGAAACTAAAAATAAATCTCGAAAAATAATGGCAGAAAAGAAAATTATATTTCTGTAAGCAGTTACTTATTAACAAATTTTATCTAAATTGGATAGAGGGTCCATAAACTTTACTCTTTACAACGATATCCTAATTTCTTTAATAACCAGTGGACAAAGAACACAAAACGTAAGGTAGAATAATTAACTCCAAAAGTAATGAGGCGTTTTATGATTTTTGATAAGATATAATTGTAAAAAATTGTTTGTGGTATTTATTAAAAATTTTACCTTTTGGTGTTATTTTAGAAATTATTTTATCCAAAACCTCTTTATGACGTCACAACAATGATACTTTTCGTTGCATTATGGAGTGTATGAAACACTAGGGGTTTTATGAATCAACAATTATATTGTTTTTATATAATTCAACATCAAAAAATACAATGTCTAAGTACCTACATAAAATTACAATTACCGAAGTACTTGAAACAGGAATCTCGCATGAATTACTTTTTTGAAGTTATCGTTAACATTTATATTAAAAAATACAATTTGATTTGCTTTATTTTTTGATACTTGAATATTGTTTCCACATGTATTAGATTTTTTTTTCAGTATTCACAATATCATTGGCTTCTATTTCTGAATTCACCAGTATCTTCTTAGCAATGTCTATTTTGCTCTATTTCCATTGACCAAGACGTTATATTATAAGGTAAAAGAAAGACGCCATATTTTTCTAGAAATTAGAAAAAAAAGTAAAAAATCAATATTATCAAACCCTTTAATTTTTATTTCAAAGGTACAACATATTTGGTTTTTGATAAAAGACAAAAATTAAGAAAAATAAAATGGTAAGTAGATACACTCATGAAATTTAAAACTTGGACACCACAATTTCTGTAAACAAAAGTTTGCACATTGTGAAGCGGGCTTAAGGGTATCATTTACAATTCTAACAGCAGGTAGTCTCAGCAGGGGTTATCTTATAGAAGGACTGTAGAATGAATCATTACACTAAGCACGTTTTAGAAAATAGGTAATTTACGTTGCTTACTTAATTTTTTCTTTAAAGAATATATTTGAAGGTATCGCTAATTAAACACCATAGCTCGATTAATTATCGAATCAAAATTTTGTTTAGGAAATGTTTACAAAATAAAATTAGAAATAATTTTGATTTAAAAAACGTCTACAAGCAATAACTTTTAAATTAAATCAAAAACTAAACATGGTTATTTGGGTTGACTGATTATTACTTATTTTTAAATAAATCTAACCTACTAATTATTGTAAGTTATTAAAAAAAATCATTAAACTCTCTATTCATAATATTTAGTCCTTACAAAATGTATATTTTATGACGTTTCATTTTTTCTGTAGTTAATATAAAAAGTGAAAATAAAAACTAAGGCAATTCTTATTGTCAACGTATATATTTAGTTTTTGACAAGAATTTATTACATAATTATAATTAAGATACCAAGTTATAGTTTAAAATTAAATGAAAACTTTTTTTTAAATAAAGGTATTACTATATAAATAAATATAAGAAATCAATAATGGGTGTGACCTCCATTATTATTGATACATTCTTGGAGGCGTCTGCTCATTGACGCTATCAAGGTATCAATATAATTAATATTAATCGTTTCCCATGCGGTATCAATGGCTGCAATTAGTGCATTACGGTTTACTGGTATAAAATTTGGCCCTTGTTGTCTTCGGATAACAGCAAGTATTCGAGCCCAAACATTTTCGATAATGTTAAAATCACTCGATTCCAAAATTCCAAAGGTTCGTTCACATATCGCCTTGCAAATTCCAGACGACGTCTCATATTTTCGTCACTGAGATCTTTTTTCGCAGCAGCATTATACTTCTTTATTCCCATCTCCTTTAATCTTTTTTGTGCAGTTATACGGCATCCGGGAAAATGTGTATCTGCTATAGCCCTGGAGTATGTAACAAATGGTTGTTCTGTTACGTATTGAAACAACTTGAGATCTTGAGCACGTGTAGATACTTTAGGTCTACCACTTCCCATAGCTCTTTCCAAAGTGTGTTCAAGATTCTATTTTACTCGGTAATGCCCTACGGTGCTTTTGGTATATCTAACATACGTAAAATTTCACGCACGCTACGGCCCGCCGCTAATTCCGAAACAATCCGCGCTTTCAAATCAGCACCGAGATGAGGTGGCATTTTCATAACAATTGAAATTTTAAACCTTCTCAAACAGTAGGTAATTGTTTATTTATTACATACTTCTAAAGACCAATGTAACAACCTTTAGAGCAATGTCACTCAAAGGAAGTAAATTAAACAAGCAAGGATATTCTATTGTTATTGAAACTTATTCATAAAGTAAAAGCCATTTCCTTATAATGCTAATGGACAGGATTTTCTTTTAAGTATTAAGATTACAATAGAGGACTTATAAACTTTTGAAAATATCTAATTATAAATATTTACACTGCAATTGCGCTTTTTCCTTAATAATTTCTTAGCAATAACATACACGTTCTTGGTTTTTAAGTTGTCATAAATTTGATATGATATAAATTTGTGTTTCTAATATTACATCACAAACTAATCTTTATTCGCCAAAAAATTGTTGCTTAAGTTGTAAAGCTTCGTACACACCTGAACAACAAACCGAGCAACAAACATAACAACGAACCGAAAGTCAAACAGAACGACAAACGATCTTTATGATTTCCACAATCCGAACAACAAACGGAACGTTTGTGCTGTTCCATAATTATTTTCAGTAGTTTTCAGTTCATATATATTTATTATTGAGAAGAGAAAATTGCGGAAAACAAGAAGATAGTGCCAACCAAATTTTTACGCACAAAGAAGAGTAAAAATTATAATTTACTTCGCTTTTTTTATTTTGGAAATTTCCCGCCCAAATGATGCTAATAGGGACATCATTTTTTCTTGCATTCTTAAACACTGATTAATTTACATTTTTCTTCTGTCAACTCCATAATTTACCTAAAACACAACAAACCCACAAAAGGGAGGACAAAAAATAAATAATTTAATTCTCCCGCATAAGTTTGTTCGCCGTTTTGTTTAGATTCGTCCAAACCTGCAAACGCATTCGCGCGCATTTTCTTTGATGTCGGAAAAAAACCGACAAGTTGCGGGAACGCCGCAAACCGTTCGTGGAACAATCAGGACTTGCGAATCTGTTCTAAAATTCGTACGTAGCACCGTCCAAATTAATGTTCCGATTGCCGTTCGGTTCGTTGTTCTGTTTGTTCCTCGGTTTGTTGTTCAGGTGTGTACGAAGCTTTACAATAAGCATATTAATATGAACTATATCTTATGAAAGGAGAGTTATGTAACTATAATTAACGACTTAACGTTACGTTAGTAGATTCCATTTACTATTTACACATATTTTCTTGGAACATTCGATAATTAACTATCGGGATATGATGACCCTATACTTCGCAGGTTGTGCGCAACTGGATACAAGCAAATAACTTGGAGCTGTTACCCTGGCCAGCAAAAAGCCCAGATTTTAACATTATCGAAAATGTTTGGGCTCGAATACTTGCTGTTATCCGAAGACAACAAGGGCCAAATTTTATACCAGTAAACCGTAATGCACTAATTGCAGCCATTGATACCGCATGGGAAACGATTAATATTAATTATATTGATACCTTGATAGCGTCAATGAGCAGACGCCTCCAAGAATGTATCAATAATAATGGAGGTCACACCCATTATTGATTTCTTATATTTATTTATATAGTAATACCTTTATTTAAAAAAAAAGTTTTCATTTAATTTTAAACTATAACTTGGTATCTTAATTATAATTATGTAATAAATTCTTGTCAAAAACTAAATATATACGTTGACAATAAGAATTGCCTTAGTTTTTATTTTCACTTTTTATATTAACTACAGAAAAAAATGAAACGTCATAAAATATACATTTTGTAAGGACTAAATATTATGAATAGAGAGTTTAATGATTTTTTTAATAACTTACAATAATTAGTAGGTTAGATTTATTTAAAAATAAGTAATAATCAGTCAACCCAAATAACCATGTTTAGTTTTTGATTTAATTTAAAAGTTATTGCTTGTAGACGTTTTTAAATCAAAATTATTTCTAATTTTATTTTGTAAACATTTCCTAAACAAAATTTTGATTCGATAATTAATCGAGCTATGGTGTTTAATTAGCGATACCTTCAAATATATTCTTTAAAGAAAAAAATTAAGTAAGCAACGTAAATTACCTATTTTCTAAAACGTGCTTAGTGTAATGATTCATTCTACAGTCCTTCTATAAGATAACCCCTGCTGAGACTACCTGCTGTTAGAATTGTAAATGATACCCTTAAGCCCGCTTCACAATGTGCAAACTTTTGTTTACAGAAATTGTGGTGTCCAAGTTTTAAATTTCATGAGTGTACTGGGCCATCTATCCCATGACGTGTGGGAAAGTTGAGATACACGTTCTTCTTACATAGCGATTCTCTTCACAGTTATTGCAATGTGGAGAGTACACAGTACTCATGTAGCCATTTTTAGCATAAAAAACACTTAATCCAATGTGTTGTCTTTTTGGTCAAATAATAATTTTTCCAACACTCCACGCACACTTTGTTGTTATCTTGAATTGGGGTAGACGCAGAAGATGAGCATGTTAAGTTTGCATTATCTTGTTTTCTTATTTTAGCTGCACCTTTGATTAAGTTTGCATTAGATGTTTTCTTGCTAAGTTTCTTAGGAGAAGTCAAGCAACTTGCTTTCGCTTCACTGTCGAGCTGGGTAATTTTGGGATCGGATTAAACTCTTCTTAAAGTTTTGTAGGTGTTTCTTTATTTGTTGTAGTTACAGGCGTTTGCTTAAACTAAACTGCAATGGAAACACGTTCAAGAGGACTACTTTAAGATCCTGTTTTAATTAAATCAGGAATGGCATTTAGATTGAGTGAAAATATTCCAGAAGCTTTGAAACCTAATGTGGCATTTCCTACAATTGCAGCTTTTCCTCTTGCTTGCCCTATTAAACACCCGACCTATAGTCTTGAAATATGTCTATGTTTGTTTCTCAACATCTATGCATTTGATTCCTGATTATAGATTTTTAGAGGTTTAACGAAACTACTACCTAGAGGTTAAAGAGCTTGTATTGTATGACTGGATAAACATATAATTATAACATTATGTTCAATAGTTAAGTCTAACAAATTTATTAAATTGGAATGAGAGCTGTGATCATCTAAGATCAAAATAGATTTACGTGTGTTTGGTTTTTTAATAATTTTAAATAATTCTGAACTAATATAAGAAGATTTTTATTCATATACACCGCATAAGCAAGCCGTCACACAACTCAGCCTTTTTATTGACACGTTTTATTATTAACACTGGAGGTAAAAAACGCCTTTCAGTACTACAGCATGCAACCATAGATATTGTTTCTTCTTTCTTACGAGGTATTATCACATGAATGTCTTTAGCTCCATTAGTTATTAACACTTTTCCAGGTTTGTTTATGAATTGGATCCCAGTTTCGTCAACATTAAAAATATTTTCAGGTTTATTAGTCAAATCATTTTTTACCATTTCTTTTTCAAACAGTTTAAAACATGCACTTCTTTTCTATTCATACCTTAAACTCTTGCAAGAAAAAGACCTTACGTTTGACGTACTGAAATATCTTTATTTCTTTCTAGAAAGGGCGTAAGCTAATGTTGCCCTACCTTTTGTTTTTCTTTAATCTTCCGTCCACTGCTCTCTGAGTACAGTATTTTTTCTGACATATTTTCTTGGCATCCTATAAACAACAGTTACTGCGTCTTTCTATTACATGAAACAATAATTGAAACCGCAGTCACACAAGTGTATCGTAACAAAAATCACAAACAAAAAAATCATACTAGAATACATACGTAACACTCGTGCGCAACCGAATACGTACTGACGTGTTTAGTAGACTGCGTCTATGGGTACTTAAATTCAGTGAGAAATAGCGACCTTATATGGCGACTATCCCACTTTTACCCTATCAAGATTGTCTTCAGCATCAGACAATAAAATGGTTGATATGCGTCTCATACTGTGTCCTGGGTACGACTCTGGTCGTGGTGATTTCAAAAAATTAACTACTGCTGATGGTATCTTAGATAGAGTATTTATTCTCACTGGTGTAATGTGTGTTTCTCATTTCTATAGCATCTGGTACAGATACCAACATATAAGATCCTTAGTTTTCTACTTATCTTCTACGTTATCGATTGACATGTTCAATAATTTACAACATCGATGCCAACTTGACAAACCCAAAATTAGTGTCCCTTGTAATGTAAAAAATTAAATTTCATTCTCAAATAACAAATTTGACCTACCTTCATCATGAAATATTTTTTATTAGGTGCTTCTGGTAGAATACGTTTCGAAAACTTTTATTTTTTGGATTTGTAGATTTCTGAATCGTTGTTCAAAAAAGCAATTAATTTGCCCTATTGTAAAATATTTGTATTTTCGTAAAGCTTTAATGTCAATCTTAACATATTATATTTTGTCCACATTGAAGAGGTCGCGTATCTTTTTTTGGCGTTAAAGAAGTAAATCAAAAGCACGTCTTTGATTACCCCACAAACATCTTTTTCCTGTTTTTCGTTATTTATTTATTTGTTTATTATACTTATAAGTGCATATTTACAATCTACTTTTAACGTGAGTATAAGGTAAATATATATCAATCTAAAGTCGTGCGGGGAGCTTTAGCCAGTGCTAATCTCTAAAAATTATATCAGTGTTGTGCAAGGTCCAGTGGCCATTGTCGTTTGAGCTTTTTTGTGATTTCTGGTTGATTAGCGAGTTGTTCGATAAGCTGGTTAAGATGTCAAGTTACTACTATAGTTGGTTGAGAGCCTTTTGATTTCGCTAACTACATAGGAAACTGTCATAAACCCGGAAGAAAATTTTTAACGCGCAAGTCCTGAAATTATTCTGACTCACAATTATTTATTAAGCATTATTTATTTTACAACTAATATAAATGCGTTACAATTTCAATACTCAATATCAACTTACACAAACACAGTTTATTAAAAATTTAAGTGAAGGGAACTGACCTTATGAATGTTTTATCGTAATTATAAATATAATAAGTCATTTAATGTGATTTCTTTATCTTTTTCTTTTTATATTCTCAGTAGCCTTCTTTTTAGATTCCAGCAGACTAAATGTTGGGTTTACTTATATCTATTATTCAGCAAATTATCTATATCTTGTAATAGTCGGTTCGTACACTTCTGAGGCATGGGTTTCCAATTTTTTTAATAATTAGACTTACCGAAATAAGATGTGAAACAATCGGACAAATTCTTAGCTAATAATTGATCTACTCACATTTTGTAAAGATGTTGTTTTGGGATGCGATTACATTTTAATTTATTGGCCAGAATGTCAAAAAAAGCCAACGATAAATAGATAATTTCAATACATGTTTAGTTAAGAAACAAAAATTTATTGCACACAAAAGTAACTAAATAAAATACTTGATTCATGAAATTGAATAGAAATTGATCCAGTTTCTTTACAAAGTAGTTACATTTAATTTTAATTTAATTTTTTAATAGTTTTATAAAAGTAACACACATTTAGATGTTAAAATTGAACAATATGGGTTGGGCAATGATGCGCACAGGTTGAGTGATGGTGCTCAATAAATCTTTGTTATAAAAAAAAATTATTGTTCAATTTTAACATCTAAACTCGTTACAACTAAAATATACTTAAGCTTAATGTACGCAAGAGTCGCATTTATAATTTTCTGGAGTGTCTGCATCTGTACAGTTTGCATGGTTCTAAGCAGAGCATAAGACACAACGGTACCATAATTCTACGCACATTTTTCTACATACCATACATATCTCATTGGGTTTGGAAGGTGTTTTTAAAGAAGGTGGTATAAAGCTAAAGTCAATGCCATCTAGCTCGTCATTGTCGCATATGTCGGACATATCCTCGTCTAACGACGACTTGTTAGATATTTCAGGTGTTTCCTCTTTCTTCATTTTTTTTTACTTTTAAGTTTTTTATATCTTGTGTTTCTTCATCTTTTTTTTTTTTTTAAATTTTGTTCTCTTAATCTTCTTTTTTCTTCGGCTATTTCTAATTCTTCCTTGACAGGTGTGCTTGTAAGTATTTTCGAACACTGTTTGTTTTGGTTGTTCCTTTTAGCTCTTTTGGTAATTTTTTTACTGGTATAGGAGCCATGGCAAAAAAAGAGTTCTCATTAGGTGTACTTGGCAGAGGATTTTTGTAATCAACCAAATCATTTGGTTCCGTATTATTAGGCAATGAAACGTTAGCTTTTGGTCCAGTATCAGGTAATAAATCTTTAGCTTTTGGTATGCATACGGTAAAATCATCTTGATCAGAAACTTCTATAGTGTTATTTACTTGATTGGAAGGCGTGAAAACATCCTCATTAAATTGGTCTAGATTTAATGAATACATTCCTGAAGTACAAAACCCTGACGCAGCTTTCTCCATTGTGGCGACTTTTTTAAATGCCCTGTTTAATAATTCAGCGACGTCATATTCTGTTATTTTCTGATGACCAGAGGAGGATAAGTAAAGCTTGTATTCTTTATAAAAAGCGTTCTTTAGTGGACTGAAAAATGTAAAAATCTAATGGCTGAAGATGGTCTGAGGTGTGGGGTGGAAGAGACGCCATATGGATATTATTATCGTTACAAAAATGGTAAGCCGCGATTGAAATATGGCTTGAATGGTTATCTAGGATTACAAGTATGGGGTCAGATGCAGCAGGCTTTATATGTTTTAAAAAATGAGACAACAACTCATTAAACAAGTCAGAATTAATCCAACCATTTTTGGAACATTTGTAAGAAGCACCTAAGAGTCCGTTTTTTGAAGAGTTGTTGGTATTCTTTTGCGGGGATATATAAGCATAGGAGGGATATAATTCCCCGAAGCACTCATACAGAAAAGCCAGTTATGATTTTTCTCCTTTTAGCGGATATAGCGGAGCCTACTTTTTTTTGCTCCCTTGGCACCGTAAACCTTTGAGGCATTTGCCTTGAACGGTTGTTATGCCTGTTTCGTCCATGTTGAATATGTTGTTTGGTCCAAATTTAACCTTCTGCATGATACTTTCAAGAATAGTGTAAAATAATTTTACAGCTTATTTATTAAAGGATGAAATCCAATTTAAGTTAGTGCCCTCAGGCTGTCTTAGTCTTACTTCAAGAATTCTTTGTAAGAAGCCATAAGGCCATCCCTTCTCTTGATTAAAGTTATGGACAATATTAAATTGTTCTGCATACTTAAATGCTAACCGTCTTAGCCCATTAGGTGTCAGCAAAATATATTGTTTTAACTCACGCTCTATTTCTTTTGAGAATACAAGCTTACGGCTCAATCGAGGTGATTTCATATCATTTTCTAGCAGCATTTTTCTGAGAGTCGATTCTAGTATTTTAAAAGATCTTTCCACTACTCTAATTTTCTTCCATCGTTCCTGACGGCGTCCAGCGCATTTTGCAGGATTTTAGGCGTGTAGGGCAAGATGTTAGTCTTACGTATGTAATTTCTATGCATCTGGAAGCAACAAATAAAGTTACTATTACTACTTAGTACTTACTATTTAATAACACGAGGGGGAATGGTGCGCACAATTACATCTTTGTGTTTACGTTTTATAAATTCATGATATGAGAACAAAATATTCAAATATGCCGAAACAATCACAAAATACTAAATTTTAAGAAGAGATTCCTTTCAAACGATTGGATAAAAGTTGAAGACTTACCCCTTATTTTCTAATGTTAAAAAGTTATAAAAATCTGTTCACAAATCGACAAGTTACTCTCACAACGATCGCATGCAAACAACGACACCAATGATCTCGCCAAGCATTTATTCATAGCGGAGGAGACATCAGCGCTGATTGAGTACTCCGGATAACCTGCGAACTTTGAAATATCTAGGTGAGCACGTTTACCCGCCGCGCACCATTACCCAACTCTCCCTTACTCATCTTTTAAGGTACTTGATGTGTACGTTGCTGATATTGAGCATGTTTTTACATTTTTTCCGTATCGTAAACTTGAAAAGTGAAGTGTGTTTGAAAATTGGAGCAAGGAAACATGTAGCGATGTTGCAAGTAGACACATTGAGGGTATTTTTAATAATAAATTTAACTACTAGTAACACTGCAATCATGAAACAATAACTGTTTATAAAACCGAGAACTTTATATAATAAATTACACAACATTTCCGATTCATAATTTATAACACCCGACCAGTTCTTGTAACGTAATTAGAATCAATGACGTTTACCGCAATCGGTAAATATTTTGCTATCTAAACACCACGCGCTCTACATACTAAATTTTCATAACATGGGATTACGGTCAACATATTAGAATGGGGTATAGTTAACCTTAATATAGTGTTTTTTACAATATCATCAACCCTTATAAATCAATCAGACGCACATACACAGAATCACACAACAACACGCACATGTACAGGGTTATTCACTATAAATTACCCTCCTTTTTATTATTTTGAATATAAGAGGTGATTATACAAAGTTTTTCTGCTTTACTATAAACTACTTTGGTGACTTAATTAATGAAATGTCAATTGTCAAACACACATTTGTCATTTACATGGCTTACTTTGACAATGTTAACAATTATGTATTAAGTAACTGTGTTATTCTACGATTAATAACCCAATAACGGCTCAAGATAAAGACAACATATAATATATTTTTAAAATTAAAGAAGAAAGATCTCTTTAAAATGTTATAATACACAGGGTGTTACATTAAAAAATATATCATGTTTTTGTTTTGCCCTGTAAACGGCAGTACTGATAGCATTTTAAGAAAATTCAGTTAGAACCATACAACTTTCATGTATAATTCTTCTATCTCCGAGCAATAATAACAATAATAAAGGGTGTGTAATTTATAGTGAATACCCTGTACACTCCAAAAATAGTAATTTCTCACTCAATGAGACTTATCTTTATAATATGTATACAAGAAAATAAAAAGGTAAGTTTCGGTTTAAATTTGAAGCGGCAATTAAAACTATTTAATTAAACCGAATTCAAAAAGGGTTTTTATTTAAAACCATAAAACGTTTTGTACTTAGAATTTGACAATTAAAATGTATATTGATTTTGATTTACGTTCGGCGAGTCTTTAAACGATTGAAGTACGTCAACTTTAATGAATTTTGCGTTCAAATGTAAAATGCAATACCTTTTTCGTAGTTCGTCGAGATACTTAATTAAGTTTATTGCAATCGTTATAAGAGGATTACTAGCGGAAGTGTTATTGAAGTGATTCAGACCGTTAAATGAGACGATGCATTTATCAGACACGGTTTGTCACAATCGTTACTGTTACACGGTAATCTGGATCTCTAAAAACTACAAAGACCTGTTTACGTTAGTTAACAAAACTTATTTTTAAAATAGAATAAGAAATAATAAAAAATTGAAAACGGATATAAATGTGCAATAAATTACAGATTCAATCGACAATAAAGGAAAGTTGTGTTATTATACTACACTATTACATACTTTCAATAATATAACATTTTTCAATGCTGCATTATATTTGAGCACAGTTACTTGTGACTTTTATGGAATGTGTCAATTATTACTACGTTTAACTTTAAATTTAAAACGATAAGTAATTCATGTTTCTATCATTATTTGAAGGTGAAATATTTGATTATCGCATTTACCGACGAACAATGTATTTCACGTCATCCGATAAATTAGCATTTTGATAATAATCAAAGCCAGTTTTAAATTAACAATTTCGTTTATTTATATTGCATTGCAAATTAAAGGCTCCACTTCGGAATAAATCCTTAACTATTTTGTTTTGAACAAAATGTAAAAACAAAGCAATTTTTGTTTTTAGGTATACATCTTTTAATGTCAGTTTCTCTCTATTCTTCCAGTCCCGAACCATTTTGAAATGTGAGAAGAGGTGCAGAAGTTTATTTGTACTATAGTAACTATAGTATAGAAGTGGATGAAAGAAATTTTGAACATTAAATACGAGAGTAGTCAGCTCCTTTCATCTCCGATATTGCATGTCGAAACTACATCACCTCCATTCTTCTTAAATAGAGACAACATCCAACGTCAGATGTGGAAGGAAGCTGGTCACTTGCGTTAGCAAAACATTAGGAAGAAGTTCCAATCAACGACGACCTTAAAACACCAATCTAGACAACACTAGTTTACAACAGGCCGCAAAATCTAAAACCAACTTTTCAAATTATTACAATCGTTATGTTAATAACCTTTAACATTTTTTTCTTCCCTCATAAAGTTTCTAATTTTATCATCAATCAGTTATGTGTATTCCTTTTGAATTTTTCCAGATTCAAATTTTTCCATTGTAATACACATTGTTTCATACATTAATTTCTTTTGTTTTCTTTGTCAACGTGTTTACTTTTAGTGTAAGTTTATAAAGGTTTCATTTTAAAAATATATGGAGTTAATAGATGACGCCAAAAGTTAAAAAAAAAGTAAGAATTGGTGTATCGTTGTAGGTTTGGAGACATAAATTGTTTAGGTAGATCAGCAGCTTTCCGGCGTCGTTGTAGAGTGGGGGGTCCTTAAGGAGAACAAAGAAATAAACCGCTGTCTTAACAAGATGCCACCTGCTAGATAAAAGAGACAAATAAAATCGATTAACAGGAGATCAAAAGGTTTTACTTAATCCAAGAAAAAATACACTATATCGAACAAATTGACAACAATAATTAACCGTAAAAGAAAATTGCTATAGTAGCGGGAGAGTGAGAAGGAGAAAAACTTTCGGATGTCGTCACAAATCTTTAAGCAGTAGTCTTGCTTAACAATAAACAAACTAAACAAATAACGAACCGGATATACAGGTAAGCTCCAAAAAACACATATCGTAGTGTTAATGTTTAAATTAAGTCGGTGTACATACACCATTTACACACAGCAATTTATTTGGTCAAACATGCAATGACACTTACACTTAAAAGTAACTTATGATCAATATAACGGGGTAAGTACCTCCCGCAAACCGAAAAGGCCTTTTGATTATGCAACAACCGTTTAAATTGAAGTGCAAAAGCCCGTATTGAGCCGATTAATATCTATAGGTTGTTGAGCGTAGTACCCAAATATGGTTCAACTTAGAGCTCAAATTTAACACCGTTTTATGTCATATGTGAATGTTTCAATCGGCTACTTGAACACAAGTCCAGGAAGTTAACCAGAGACGGAACAAAAGCAAAGAGGATAAGTAACGAAAACTGGTAGGTTTAGACGAATAAAACTTAACCAACTGTTATTGGAAATTTGTTAACATATTTCAAACTATGAACGTAGTTTTATTTAACAATCTTATAACACTACCAGTTCTAACAAGAAAGTAAGTAATTACAAAATGTCGGGTTTCGTTTCGGAAATAAAAATTGATAATTATTTTCAACCAATCGAAAATTCGCAGAATGCGTCCTAAATATGACTTTCGTCGTAACGTATTAATTGCGACATACGTTTCCTCGATTTACATTCTCTGATAACATATTGCTCACGACACACGTTTATTCGGTGTATAAAATAAAACCGTAACATGTTGTTATTTGAGTCTGGATGATCGACTTATCAAATTTTGTTTTTTTTATCAATGCATTGTTGAATACAGTTGTAGACAACATGTTTCCTTGTTTCCATTCTCGCTTTTGTCGTTACCTTTGTCATTGATATCTCCATTCTGTTTGACAGTATATTAAGAGCCACAGTTACAAAACAGAACCACAACAAAATGTACCTGAAGTTTAGTGGTTAGGGATGGTTGTTGATGGTATTGTCTCTTGCTTACATTAATTACTGATGTTTGAAAATTTATTAGTTTGTACGTAAGAATTACCTACACATTATCGATCATTTCGTTTCTACAATCGAATATAATTAGGGGTGAACTTTAATCGATTTTATTTTTCTCAAACTATGGGCTTAACATCTCAACCTATAATCTTCTTAATTGTTCAGAAAAAAGGTGTAACACATCTTTCATGATACCAGACCATAACAACAACCATTCTAATGCCATCAAAGCAATGACTTTGTGGGAAATAATATTGGTAATATCTAAATGTATGGTCCCCATATACTGTATTTACCATAAACCATTAGTTTAAAGATTTAACCGTTCGTTAAGAACAAATACGCCAAACAAGAGTTTTACACATTAAAAATTGGACAAAACCTATATAGGTATCATATCAATAAGGAATAGAGTACTGATAAACCCTAAATATCAGTATGGTGTAATAAAAAAGTAAACAAACAAACAAGAGGTAATATAATAAAATAATAAGAAAAAAAATAATTTGAGTTCTAAGTTGTCAAAATTCGAAATGAAACTTAAAAATTTAAACAAACGTTACAAGTTTCTTGAGTACAAATGTTGGGCTGGTTATCTTGTTTATCATTCTTCCAAATAAAAACAACAACCCGTCAAGACCTTTACCGTTAGTGCTTTTTAGATTTTAACCTCTACAAAGAGTAACCTAGTTTTCTACAATAACCTTCTAGCTGCACAACAACATAAGCGTATTAAGTTATTGGAGATATGTATTGCGATAGGTCGTAATTATATAAAATCTAAATAGTGTAGTAAATTATTTTATGTAAAAACACATAATTTATTTACAAATTTAATAAACTAACCTTAATGTCGGCAGACAAGAATTACTTTATCAATTTAAACTTTTCTATTCTTTAATTTACTGTTGTTAGTCACTTTATTTTTGATTATTGACATGTTATTTTATTGGTCACAACGCTAGCAATAACAACGCAGCAGCAACAACGTGGCAAAAGTTTTTATTTATTTAGCTTACTTCATACTTTATATTTACAAGACTTTTGTTTTACTTGTACTGTATTTATCTTTAATGCTTTTTCATGTCCAAACAAATATATTTAACATCTTTAATTATTAACGGTTGTCTTTAACTGCATCAACCACTCTCGTCCCTAGCTACTATTCAACTCTCTGTCTTTGTATACTGTTCTTCCCCAATTCACTTATTGTTTTCAATTTGAACTTTTAGGTGCATCTGTACTTACCTTCTCAACCTCTAACACCTGCATGTTTTCTCAATATACAACCTAATGCCTACTCAAATTCAAAAGAAACACTTATTAATCGTTCTTTACCATAATGTCAATCAATCAAACCAACAACTAGAGAAAATATGATGGAAAAGATGCGCTTTTCCAGAACTGAAATTGAATCAGCAGTTTTTTCAACCAAAATTAGAATAAATAAATGCATCGGAAATGATGGAAGAAATTTTGGACGTTTGTGAGCTATTTGTGGCTAAATTTTTAGCAATTCGAAACGTGCTTAAGTTTCTTTATTTTGTTGTTGTTTATTGTTTATTGTTTATTGTTTGTTGTTTGTTGTTCGTTGTTCGTTGTTTGTTGTTCGTTGTTCGTTGTTCGTTGTTCGTTGTTCGTTGTTCGTTGTTCGTTGTTCGTTGTTCGTTGTTCGTTGTTCGTTGTTCGTTGTTCGTTCATTGTTAATTGTTCATTGTTCATTGTTCGTTGTTCGTTGTTCGTTGTTCGTTGTTCGTTGTTCGTTGTTCGTTGTTTGTTGTTCGTTGTTCGTTGTTCGTTGTTCGTTGTTCGTTGTTCGTTGTTCGTTGTTCGTTGTTCGTTGTTCGTTGTTCGTTGTTCGTTGTTCGTTGTTCGTTGTTCGTTGTTCGTTGTTCGTTGTTCGTTGTTCGTTGTTCGTTGTTCGTTGTTCGTTGTTCATTGTTCATTGTTCATTGTTCGTTGTTCATTGTTCATTGTTCATTGTTTATTGTTTATTGTTTCGTTAAACCATTGGCCTTTAAATACCTTTCTAAACTAGTTTTAAACTTTTGCAGTTGTTGTGATTTCGAGAACGGGTAGAGATATCGAGATACGGTTTTCACTAAAATTTAAGTAATTTTGGAACCGCTATAAACCTGTGAAGAAAATGGCACCGTTCTATTTAATTTTTTTTCAAAAATTACCACAAACCGTAACCGCGGCAGATTACCCAATTAGTTTATCTGTTTTAAACTAAACTGTTCAACAAAAAATTTTCTTTAAAAAAAACTTGAAATGGTTTTTCAAAGAAGACCAAATTTCAAATAAGTTGAACGGTTATGGAGATATTACAATGTAGTCGAAAAATGCATTGGCTTTACTCTCTCTTATTATGACGGATACCAAAAAATGTCATAAAGTAAAATAATACCGTCAAGCTATCAAATGATGTTTTCAAAGTTATGGCTCATCGTCCATCTTATGTTTCTTTATAGCAGTTACGCTCTCTAGTGGTCAATTTACAAACTTCAAAATAATTTCCAGCCATTTCTCTTATTCATAAGAATTCATATTTATAAGAATTTTTTTCTTAGGATTTACCATTTTCGAGATACAACCGCTCCGGGTCCTTATCGGGACACCCTGTGTATTTTCTTATTCATATACGAGGATAAATTGAAAAATCTCCGGCCTAGTCAAGAAAACAAAAAAATATCGCATGAATAACAATTTTATTTTTCAACTTAAAGTTCAATGCATTTTATCTATCTATGTTCCAGTGCTCTTATTCCATCCTTCTAAGCCCTTTTGTCCAACTGGTCAAAATACTCATTTGCAGCAATCACATTTTCATTGGACTAGTACTTATTTCTGCATAAAATTTTTTTAAGTTTGAATTAACTTAAAGTCCGAGGGGGTAAATCAGGCGAGTAAGAGGCGTGGAGTATCAATTAAAGCCGTAACATACTAATTTTTGCCGTAGCAATAACCGATTTGTAGCAGGGTGTATTATCTTGGTAAAATAATTTTTTTTTCTTTGTTAATCCGGTCGTTTTTTTCGAATCTTGTCTTTTAGCTTAACAAGTAGGGTTGCATAGTATGCACCGTTAATTGTTTTACTTTTTTTAATATAATTTACGAAAAGGGTGCCTTTGGCATCCCAAAAAACGGATGCCAAAGCTTTTCCGGCTGACGAAACTGTTTTGGTCTTTTTCGGAGCAGATTCTTCTTTAGCAGTTCACTGTTTTGATTGCTCCTTAGTTTCTAGTGTATAGTGGAAAATCCATGTTTTATCCATTACATCAAATGGTAGCAAAAAATCTACTGCATTGGCGTTAAACAATTCCAAACACTTTTCCAAAACAGTTTTGCGCGTCAGCTTTTCTCAAGTGCACTCGCGGCACCCATCGCGCGGATAACTTTCTCGTTCCTAAAACTTGGGTTAGGATATAATATATTGACAGTATCCGCTATCTCTATCACTTTCAATCACAGGTCATTCAACACAACTTTATGGGCTTTTTCAACAATTTCTGTCGTAGTGGCTGATAGTGGTCTTCTTGAACGCAGCGCATCTTCTGTACTCTTGCGATCAAGTTTAAAGTCCGCAACCCAAGTTTTAATCGTGGAGTTCGAAGGTGAAGTTTCACACAATGTGCCATCTAACTCAGTTTTTATTGGTTTTGAGGATAAACTTTTAATATGAAAATATTTAATAACGGCATAAATTTCAACTGGCTCCATTGTTGCAACTTTCAAAACTTTGACAACATGTCAAACAATTATTATTTTACAGAAATTTTGTCCAAATGTGGACCCTATCTGGGTTAGGCCGTAGACTTTTCAATTTATCCTTGAATATATGTAAAAATTAGGTTTTTAGCAAATACTCGATGAGCGTACTAATTTTGCAACCTTAAACCGATGTTTCATCTGATTTCGAAGATAACATTTGAAAAGCAAGAGGTAAAGCATTTGGGTCATTTTAGGTGCAAACTTCGATTTTGATTAAAAACGGCATGACGTAGAGACTTTTTATTTAAAAACTGTATCTAAACCTTTCTTTATCGACTAGTAAAACCGCAAATCCCTATCTTTTCCAGTTTTGAAGATATCGGATATAAAAAAGAGATTAAGCATTTTCACAGCTACATGTGCAATCTTTTTGGATTAGAAACCATAAGAGTTAAGGATTTTTATTTCCAAACTGTATATAATAAACTTTTTCTGTCTACTGGTAAAATCTTGAATCCCTATCTCATCCGGTTTCAAAGATGACGTTTTCTGCAAGTAAGAAGTTGAGCATTTGGACCACTTGTAACGGTTGTAGTTTACAAAATAACAAAAAGAAGTGACGGCTCTAGCGGTACAACCTAGAAGGAAAATTAAATGGAATTCGGGTCGATGTAGCGCACTAAATACGTGGAGGACAAGAATATTTATAGTAGATAGAGCAGCAGCGTCCGGCTTCGTCGGGGAGTTGCGTGGATTTCTGAATAACTATAAGAAATTAGACTGCTGGTTTAACAAGGCGTCACTAGCTGGATAAAGAAAGAAATAAAACCGACCAAAAGGAGATCAACAGGTTTTACTTAAAATCTAATATGCTAAATCGAACACAAACCAGAGAGAGAGAGACAAACAATACAATATAATAAACAAATCTTAAAATATTAGGAGAATGTGACAGAAATAGAGAGACTGTCACCTATAGTTACGTGCGTTATCAGCAGTCTGGCTAACAATAAATAAGGCTCTTAGTTAAGGTTTCAAATTTCATGTAAACTTTAGTTAAACGCTTGAGTTAGAATTATTATTCAAATTAAGAATTGGCTGATATTAAGGCTCTGCGTACACATATTACTTACACACGGCGAGTTACACTAAATCTAAACTAGAATAAAAGGGTAAGTTCAAAAACAAAGTGCATACAGTGAAAGTTGACACTTGGAATGCACTAATCCAACGTATTAGAAAAACTGCAGCTGTTATTAAAGAAAGACATAAAACAATCAGGAAAACAACAGATGCCCTTTGTAAACGGTGCACCATGGTGGTATGTCCTAAAAAGATGTTGAGATTAATATAATGTTAACGTAAAGGATTTTGTTTATTTGTTATTATGCTACAACTTGAAAACAAATGATAATCGGATTAGAACATATGAGTTTCTTCACATTATTTTCATGAATACAGTATACTTTTTGTAGTATGGTTCGTTTCTCACGACTCACTCTGTAGAATAAACTTTTCTCTATTGGCTGGTAAATCCTCAAATTCCTATCTCATTCGATTCTGAAGATAACGTTTGCAAAGCAAAAGGTTAACCATTTGGGCCGCTTCAGGTCTGATCTTCAACTTTGAAAATTTTTGGAATTAAAACGAGATGATTTAGAAATTTTTTATTTAGAAATTGTATAAAATAGACCATTCTCAATTGACTGGTAAATCCTCAAGTCCATATCACATTCGCTTCTGAAGATAACGTTTTCAGAGCAGAAGATTAAGCATTAGAGACTTTATTTGAAAATTGTTTAGATTTTTTCTATCGACTGGTAAAACCTGGAGTCCTTCTCTTATTACGTTTTTAAGGTTATCTTTCTCTTTGTACTTTATTCCAACAGTTACGATTTGCTTCTTTTTACAAAAGCCAGTATAATAATCTACCCTAGATCTAGACTTTGATGTGGTCTTAAACCCTCTGAAAAACGTAACATACATGTGGATTGTTTTTCTACAAATTATCAACAATACTATTAAAAAAATTCCTTTATAAAAACGTCTAGAAAGAATCTTATTAAGCCTTGGATAAATAGTAAAATTATGTCACCTATTAACCATAAACGTAACCTTTGGAGAAAACACAAGCAAGATTTTATTATTCACAGTACTTTCTCAAACTTACTGAAATCCTCTATCAAGACCGCCAGACAGAAATGTGAAGAAAGTATTGCATGTTCAGATAATCCCAAGAAGTTATATAAATATGTTCGATCAACTTTGTGCTCTAAAGTTAGTATTCCACGTCTGCGATAACCTGATGGATCCATATGTTCAACTGATTTTGAAACTGCGGAAATCTGGCAAATACATTTGCATCGGTTTTCACAAATGAACTTTCCAACAACATCTTACCAGAAATTAAAGCAAATCGCATTCAAGATAGTCTCACTGAAGTCACGTTCAATGTCAAGAAAGTCAAAAATAACTCTTCACCTGGTATTGATAGATTAAACACATTTTCTTTAAAAAGTTTGCTGACATACTTTGTACTCCTATTTGCAACATTATGAATCGCTCATCTAAAACAAGGATGGTACCAGATCTCTGGAAAGTAGCATCCGTAACTACTGTTTATAAAAAAGGCGACAAAATGAACCCGATTAGTTACGGTCCTATCAGCTTACTTTCAATTCCATCAAAAATTGTGGAAAGCATTGTAGCAGAGACAATCTCGAACAACGTGGATTTGTGAAAGGAAGATCCAGAACTACAAATCTTCATACTTGCGTATACGACTGGTCATTGTCTCTTGATAATAAACTGCTAACTGATATAATGTATCTTGACTTTGCCAAGGCGTTTGACAGAGTTCCACTCTGTAGATTACAGTATAAACTTGAGTCATACGGCATTCGTTGTAATCTATTGCCTTGACCTATCGAACAGAAAATTTAGCGTTAGAATTGGACAATCTTTATCGTCGGAAAAGTTTGTGAAAAGTAGAGTTCCTCAGGGATCCATACTTGGCCCTCTACTGTTCATTGCATACACTAGTGATTACCACATCATATTCATTGCAAGAAAGCGTTTTATGCTGATGATACTAAAATTTATGGTAATCCATTACTAGAACATTACGCCTTACAAGAAGATCTGGATTTTATCAGCAAATGGTGTTGTGATTGGTTACTTCCCTTAACAAATGCAAATTTGTTGTTTTGTACCTTGGCAAAAATAATCCGCGGTTTCAGTACTTTCTCCACGGCTAACTTCTTGGACCGGCATTGTCCTACGTGGATTTCGGTATTAGAGTGACATCAGATTTAACTTGGTCAGAACATATTATAAAAACTTGTAAACTCGGTGTTATATCTCCTTCAAAAATCGTTTACTAAAATTTCATTCCAATACTCAATTACGTTATATAAAACCTAAGTTCGTCCTCTTCTTGAATACGCGGGTGTAGTGTGGTGTCCGGTCCTTAATCGTGATCAAAACATGTTAGAGAATGTTCAACGTCGGGCTACTAGACTATGCTTTGGAGTTACACGACCAACGTATTCTGAGAGACTAAAATCGGCGAACTTACTATATTTTTCTGATCGACGCTTGCGCGGTGACCTCATATTTACCTTTCGCATAATTAAGTTTAATTATAGAAATTTAAGTGAAATGTTTGTTCTGAACACAACTTCTCGCCTTCGTGGACATGTATTAAAATTAAAAAGGAACAATTCAAATGCGTTTAAAGACGAACATTCCTTACAAATAGAGTGTGCGCAGAAACAGTAGGATCATCTTCAGTTAATGTTTTCAAAAATAGAATTGATGTTAATTTATTTTTATAATGCTATGTTTACTTATTTAAATTTTCTGTATATAGGCTGCCACAGGTTCAGTCTCAGCCTTTATTATTATGTAATAATAATAATAATAATTAGTATAACAATATAAGCATTAAGAGAAAAAGAAGTAACTACCAAAGAAGAACTAACATAATTATTTTAAAAACAATGACAATTTTGTATTATAAACAAAATAAAGACCTTTTTATACGCGTTACTTAATTATCTTGAGAAAGTTTTATAAAAAGTAATCAAAACGTAGTTGATGGTGCTTCTTTAAACTCAATTGTGGTATGAGGCTGCACTACACAAAAACTTTTTGTAATAAATTTTAAATTTAAAAAATAAATTACGGTGTATTTCTTAATAGGGTTGTATATTAATCTTAACTTTATTTTAAAAGTACGAATTTATCTAAAACTTTAAAAGCAAGGAAACAGTTCATTTCGTTTAATCGAACATCGAATTTGATGCATTATGCATCGACGTTCACGAATTTTACACATTTGGACGATAACAAAAATTTAGCATAGGTGAAGAAACGATCCCGTTGTCCTTTTTTGTTAAAAGTGTAATTTACTTTTACATTTTTATGGAGCATATGAAAAATTTAGTCGTAGCACACTGTGTGTTTACCAAATTATGGGTAGTGCCTCTTAGGTATGTATTTAAATTCATTGAAGTGTGTGAATGAGAGTATTCATGTAAACATACAATTCAACCGAAAATACATATGTAACAGGGTAGGCGATTCACCCTAATCTTTTACAATTCAATGCTTCTACATGAATATCTCATGCACTTTAGGCCTTTAAAGGTTAGGATCATCGAATTTGATTGCTTTCTTAGTTTCTTCGTCACGCCCATACCATTAGTTATTGTTAATAAGTAACAAATTAAACTCTACTTACGTATTTAGCTATATTATAATAAATTACCAAGGCTTGATGTAAAATTGTGTTCGCGAATTCATTTGCCTTCGCCGAGCACAAAACATCTAGAGGAAATTTATATAATTGCAGAATAATTATGTGAGCTGCAAGGAAATGAAAATGGGACGTTGATGATTCATAATATTCTTGCATTATTCAAGCATCCAAGCGCTATTATTTCTCTTAAAGCACAGCCACAGATTCATTGTAAAACGAGGAGTTATCTCAACGTATGATTGTAATTTCGCCCAAGAGCCAATTGCAATAAATTCCGTCCTCGAAATTAAAAAAAAAATATGTATATATTTTTGAGAATATTAATACAGTCTTTCAATAATATGTCCTGCAATGCTGCATAATTTTGTATATCGGACTTTCGTACAACATAAAACACTTCACGATAAACAATAAGAGGTAGCCTTTTGTCTTTCGCTATCACCCTATCGACCAATCAGCATTCTGGAATTGAGGGGTTCTTTCGGACTTGCACTGTCAGCTATCTGAGTTTAGCATTGTCCTATCGCGTTTCCCTATTAAAATTATAAATTTGGCTGACTGCGGCTTTGGATATTAATGCTTATAGAACTTCTTTACGGCGGTAACGTTATCAGCTGTTATAGAGAATAGAAGCTTACATTATTGTCTACTGAAACCAAGCCAGAGTGCTTTCTGAATGCTTCAACCCTTAACAAAATTTTGTCCTACGAAACGTTTTCTGCAATAACATCGTTAACCATTATTTGCACCATCGCAGTACGTAATTTTCTGTGATATATTTAAATTTTATTTTTGTTTTCGCTTATCGAGTTTTTAAAAGATAAATATTTTAATTAAACGAGTTTATTTAGTTGTTTTCAATACAAAGGTAGAACTAATACTGATTAAAACTAATACATTTTCTTTTCATGAGTCGATACATCCGCTGTCGATGAACTTACTTTTGATACGTTTGCAAATTATTGAGTATCAGTAATTTCCGATGTCTTCGAACTCAATTTGTTAAGTTTGCGGATTTCTGAATATAACTCCTCCATGGCCAGTGGGAAGACTGTCCTCAGGATTCGGAG
The DNA here is from genome assembly GCA_030710515.1 of Abscondita cerata. Lineage (NCBI taxonomy): Eukaryota > Metazoa > Arthropoda > Insecta > Coleoptera > Lampyridae > Abscondita > Abscondita cerata. Next base: position 263,721 of record JALBCR010001051.1, read on the forward strand.
ATAGAGCACTTTCACATTTTTGTAACACACTTTACTCAGTTTCACTTTTATCCTATCTTTAAATTTATACAATACAAAAATACTTAAGATTATTACTACGATAACTATTAGATAGTGCGAAAACTGATATTGAACCGGTATTTCCTTCGAATACGTTAAATCATCTTGCATGAGCTGTTCTTTAATTTTTCGTCTAAATTAATTGGGGTGAACTCGAAAGGCCTACTATTTCTTACGCGGCTTTTGAATTCAATTTCGGTTAATTTTGGAAGGTTCAATTCTTTGAACATTTCGTTCTTACTATTACTATACAATTGGTTATTAAATTCTATTGTACATTTTTGAGGTAACTTTATAAGAGAATTTTGTTTTATTTCGATAGTGCCTCTTGTGTGGCATTGGTATTTTAACAAACATTTTTGTCGGTAATCAACAAATAGTTTGCATCATTCAATGCTTGAAATTGAGTTTTAATCTGATTCATCTTAACTATAGTACAGTTATTGATATTGTTTTGCATAAGATTATTAATACAATAATCATTACGTTGTCTATTAGAATTTTCTTTAATTACATACTTATTTTCTACTAATAAATAGTCTGATACACACACTAAATCGTTGTAGGACCATACTAAATAATCACATTGTTCTAACACGTAAGTATTGCGATAAGGAACTTTCGCAATTTTATATAAAGTTGAATTTTTATCTTCCATTATTGGAAATTGTATTGATACAATAATTCTTTCTGCATCTAGTCCGATTTGTACCGAAAGTATTGAATAATAATAATGATCATTGTCTAGATGTAGGACTTTATTCGGATATAATTTTTGAGGAAAGCTAACTGTTTATGAAGTTGTGTGTAGGGTAAAAGGAAGGGATGTAATTGATGTCTAAAACCCAAAATAATTGCTTGCTGCAAGTCGTTCATAAAATTTTCTACTTCGTTAATGTTATTTTCCAAAATAAACAAAGTTTCTAAAATTATAATGTATTGGTAAAACAATGTATTTTGGTTATCTAAAGAATTTAGATGTTTTTGAATTATTTTCATGTTTTTGTTCGTATTATTTGCTAAAGTTTCAACCTGATCAAAAATGTTTTGTAATAAACTGGTTTTATGATTAACATTACTTATTACTTCGTCTTGTTTATCTTTTAATATTTTAATAGCTTGATAAATATTTTGCCTTTCATCGTCATCCATGATGCCAAAAAGCCAACTTGCTGCTTTTCCTATAAAATTGAATGGGGATCGTTTTTCGCGGTATGCGGAGACAAAATTTTGACCTTTAAGTTTTATTTTTTCAATTTGATTTTTGTTTGACTTAATAATCTAATAATGTTCGCGTCATGCTCTGAAGGTTCTTGCTTAGATTTGATTTCTTTGAATTTTTCTAAAATTAAATTACGTTGTGTACTTATGTTTACGATTAAGGTGTGTATATTTTTACGTTCTAACATAAAAATTAACTTATGATCAAATAAATGGTTAAATGATTTGCCTAATTCTAGTGGTACTACATAATTATTTATTTCTCTAACTTGAATTTCTTCACCTGCTGTGGCTAGGGCCAGGATCGTTAATATTAGTATCTTCATCCTGCAACAACATGTTCTTTTTAGTTCGCTTTACTAAATCTCGTTTTAATTTAGTAATTTGGTTTCTCTTATTTTTGAAAGAGATCGTTTTATCGGTCACATTATGTAATTTTATTTTATCTGCATAGGGTTTGAGTTTATTCCTTTGTGGATTTCTCCTAACGTACACTATTTGATCTGGTAAATTTTCTTCTATAGTATTTTCTGGTTGCTGTTGTTGAACTTTCTCTTTGGCCTTTAATATATTTTCTTTCACTTTTGGTTAATCATATTCATAGTTTTATTTCTCTCGTTTACGTAGTCTTCTGTCACTTTATTAATAGTCTGATCAAATGGTAAAACATTTCTATCGTTTCCGTTGATTATTTGGAAAGGTGTAAATTTGGTTGTTGTGTGGATACTGTTATTGTATGATATTACT